>CM054063.1:253327996-253562057 GCA_028641055.1 Alopecurus myosuroides | reverse complement strand
GCATACCCTTCCGCTTAAAACCAGTCACTGAGCAGATGTTAACGGGCCGTCAGATTCGGCTCATTATGAACACTACTTTTTAATCTTTTCCACTAGTTTCCCAAATTCAGTCAAACTTTATAAGTACATATCTTTTGATCTACACCTCTAAATGACATGAATCCAATGCCATTAGTTAAATTAGTTAAAAAAAATCAAATATATATGAATTTTTATCAACTCGTATCAAGAATATTAACAGAATAATCATGGTTAATTAATTTGTGCTATGTATAATTAATATTCATTAGTGAATACCTCCAAAACTATACACTAAATTTACCCCAAAATTGTTCTATTAGTTTAAAAACTCAAATACCTTTCAAATTCATCTAGTTTAGTAATTTATAAATTTAGTGTAAAACATTGAAAATGAGTGGAACCAATTTTTTTTGGGCATAATCTCTTTCACTAAGAAATATATATTCTGTGAGTTCAACAACCAAATTTTTATACCTGAGAGTCTTGACTAGATAACATTAGTGAACGACATTGAAAAGTTTTATATTTATTTGTGTTTGACATGTTTGGATGATCAACTTCTATTAACCTCTACAAAACAAAAACAAAAACAAAATAAACTGCAAATAGGAGGATCACAATCTTGTTATTTCAAACTAGATTTAGTTTTGACATGGGGCATGGAAGTTCATACCGAATCTCTAGTGGTTTGGATACCAAATGATTTATATATACAACTGAGTTTGTGTTGCCTTGTATGAATTCATATGATCTTGATTTGAGATTTTAGAAAAAAAAAGTCATTCAGTTGATTAAGTGTGGAAGTTTCTAAATGCCCTCGTTCTTTCTAATACCTCAACCTTGCTCGAGGAAGAGCAAGAGTCTACGATTGGGGATGTTGATGAGTGCATTTTGTACAATATTATGTCCATTGTTTTTTATATGTTTACTTTGAAATTTTGTCAATGTTCCGCAATGGCTTCTATCTTTTATGTTGATTTCAACTCAAACTCATTTCTTGATAGAATTTTCACAACCATCGATTCTTATTACGATTTTTCTTGTTTCCCTCGTATTTTTTGTATATTGGTATGTAGCTGGAATCCATGGATAAAACATGATGAGCCGAGACAAGGGAGGCACCATATGGAAGCAATTAGCACCTTTGGAAAGGTATTTTTTTATGAACCCAAAAGGAAAGATACAATGCCAACGGAGTGTGGGCCTTGTGCATACGAGTTTAAGGAGCGAAAGAACACCAAAATCGGAGTTCATATGAGGAAATGGCGTACAAAATACCGATGGCATACGCAAGTTGAACGACCACTGGTACGACCATAGATGACCATACCGGTTTTTTTTTGGGTCTGCGACGTCAAACCAAGTGAACGGAGAGCTACGACACCTAGGAGGAGGGGTGAATAGGTGCTACGACCAATTATAATTTTTCTTCGAGTTAAGGCTTGACACAAAGGTAAATTCTCTCGATAATGCAACTAAGATGAATTTACCTATATGACAAGAATAACAAAAAGCACGATGCAAACTCAAGTAAAGGAGGAAGGGAACGAGGTAACCGATATGAAGCACACGGAGACGCGATGTATTCCCGAGTTCCTCCTTGTTAAGGGAGTGCGTCTTGTTGAAGGGGTGTGAGCTCGCCACAAAGGCCTACTCAACGCCACAAAGGCCTCATCCTATTCTCCGATGAACCCCGCCACAAAGGCCTAGTCCACCTTCCACTATTGATCCCCTTTGAGGCGGGAATCGAGTCCTTTACAAACAAGTTTAGGGCACACACCCACAACCAAATTGGGGGATCCCAACAATCAGAAATCACCAACAAGTGTAGCAACGGAGTCTATGTTCTCCACAAGGACCTAGAATAGATCCCTCTCGAGAAAGTGGAGTATATATAGGTGGGGGGCCTCTCCCGGGTTAGAAATTCGAAAATTGCACCCAGACTTAGGCGTGGTGCACCAAACATGTGGTGTGTCACGCCTATCTTTTTTTTTGTAGGAAAAATGCTTCTGTCTCAAATATCTTTTTTTTTCGTTCAGAATTTGGAGAATCTAAAAAAGGCTCACAGGCCGAAGGCGAGTGAGGTTGAGTTAGTTTTTTTCTCTATTTTTTTTTGATATCTTGAACTTTTTTCCCGATATCGTATGCAAAAGTTATGCCCATTTTACTTTTTTAACGAACTTTTGCTCAGAAAGTCGAAATTCATTTTTCAAAATTTGATAAAAAAAAGTAGACCTTAAACTCTCCGTGCATCTATAAGGAATTTATTTTTTTGATGATTTTTAGACTTAAAACTTTTCCGTGACAAAACTAGAAAGGCGGTCCGGGGTGTGTGTGTGTATAGGTAAAATTTCAATGGAATCCATAGCCGTGGCGCACCACATGTTTGGTACGCCATGCCTATCTGCAATACTCGTGGCGCACCAAACATGTGGTGCGTCACGCCTATCTTTTCCCACCCAGCCCCCTGGCCGCTCAGCCTCCACTTATAGCCATGGCGCACTGTGTGGATGGTACGTCACGGCTATGCCCATAGGCGTGGCGCACCAAGGTTCACTAGTGTGTGGTGCGCCACGGCTACTTAGGCTTGACGCACCGAGCATGTGGTGCGCCACGGGTATGATTTCTCCTATACCTGTTTTCCTAGTAGTGTTCTTTGGAGCAGTTTTCTGGAGATTTCTTGGTGACGACACCACATGCTCTAGAGTCACATATTTCTATCTTAAAAGAGGGACATAGCCAAATTCGTGAATATCTTGATCATGTCCCAATAAATTTTGAATCAACAAATATGATCCCTTTGGTTAAAGTTGTTATAAATTGTGAAACATTTCATGCTCGTTGTGATATCATGTCTGAATCTTGTCTTATGCCTAAGGAAATTTATGAATCTTTGAACCTTTGGGGGCTAGCTGATGGAGGAGAAGAAATTCCTCTCATTAATAACACCACTATATTTCCCATTGGGATAGCTGAGGGAGTGTTTACAAAACTCCTAGGAAAAACAATCTCCACTGATTATCTTGTTATTGAATGTGCAGAAGGAGGAAAAATTACCCTTGGAAGATCTCTGCTGAAGCTCTTAGGAGCAACTATTGATATGGGAAAAGGTACCATGACTTTCACTCCCAAATGATGCTTGGACCATAAGTTCCCTAAAAAGAATAAAGTTAAGAAAGGTAAACGTAAGCTCCGTAACAATGTTGATGCTTCTTCACTTGAAAATACTTGAGTTGCCCTTTTTATGCCTAGCTGAAAGGCGTTAAAGAAAAGCGCTACCGGGAGACAACACGTTCTTTTCGCTGTTTTCAACCCATTTTCTTTCGTTTTCTTTGGTGTTCTTTGCACCTGGGTGTTGTCTATTTCCTTAGAAATCCCGCTGTATCTTTTCTTTTGAGTTTTTTTTGAGCCAAGTAAAGCCTCTAGTGGAAAGTTGAGACTATATTTCGGATTTCTGCGCAGGAAACAGATATCTGCTATCCACTTCTAATTCCGTAAAAAATCACAGAACATCCAAAATGACCTGAGTTTTTTTTTGCTTAATCCTGAGTTATATACGCAACTTTTCTTAGTTGCACACTTTTTGATTTGAGCAACAGAAGATTTTTAAAAAAATCGATCTTTACCTTATATTCTGTTTTGACAGATTTCTGCCATTTATTGCATTTGCATCTTAATCTCTTTCTTTTGGTGTTCTTTTGAGAAAAAGAGTTTTAAAATAAGTTGTGACAGTAGATAATATTTTTTTGAGTGTTAGGCTTTTGTTGAAACTGAACCATGTGAATTTATTATTTCAATTGCACTAACATTGCTAATGAAGATTGTGAGAATTTTGGTGTGAAGGTAGTTTTCAAGGGTCAAGAGAAGAGGATGATATGATGTGATCAAGAAGAGTGAAAAGCCTAAGCTTGTGGATGCCCCGGTAGGACATCCCCGAAAATTCCAAGAAGACTCAAGCGTCTAAGCTTGGGGATGCCCAAGGCACCCCTTCTTCATCAAGAAATTATCAGGTCACTTCTAGTGAAACTATATTTTTATTCGGTCGCATCTTATGTGCTTTACTTGGAGCGTATTTTTTTTGTTTTCAGTTCTTTTTTGTTTTTGCTTTCAGTTTGTTTTTACTTTTTCAATAAGTTTGGTTGGATCCGAGCATTATTTTATTGGAGAGTGACACACTCCGTTTTTTCATGAGAATACATTGTATTCTTAATCTCTATCTAGCTGCTGCATTTATTTAGCTCCTGTTTGCAGGCATATCTTATTAGAGCTGTTAGTTTTAGTAGTATTATGTACGTACTCTCATGTTTGCTTGCTGTATCATAAAGAGTATTTTTGTTAAAGCATGTTTTGTATGGTGCTTGTTGGGAGAACAAAACTGCTCCTTGAAGTAGAATTTATAACAGTGCTAGTAGAAGCTTGTATAGACTGTGGCTAGAACTTTTTCATGCCATGCTAAATGTTATTTTAGGTTCAAAGCCTTGTGGTTATTGATTATCATTATTATCCTCAAATAGCTGAGAGTATTTCATATGTCTTGAAAGATTCATGAGTTGTTCTTGTCATAGTAAAGCATCAATATATGGTATTCTCTTTCAAATGTTTTATTTGGTTGACTTGGCGCATCCTCACACCATGTTTATGAATACAAATCAGTCACGAATAGCCTCCATGACCACTTAGTTTTTGAACTTGTGATACTGCTTATGTTTTAATTAATGATGCTTATGTCGCTATGCAAGATTATGACTCTTATGCTCTCTTGATTTGTCGCTCCCAGTCTTTTGCTAGTCTCCACCTGTATTGAGTATGAGCTCTACTCGTGCATCCAAACTCCCTTAAACCAAAGTTTTTCCCATTGTTTCCACCATACCTACCTACATGTGGTATTTAACTGCCACTCCAAGTAAATTGCTCATGCGTTACCTTTAAAACCTCCAAAATTACTCCTGCTTTATGTTCTTGTTTTTGCTCATGAGCACGTCAATAGAGAATATTTATATCACTTGTTGATTGGATTTCACACCCTGGACTAGTGGCTTCATCCGCTTATCCAAATGATAGAACAACTGGCAGCGGGGTGCCTAGCCCGAAATTAATACAAACAAATTCTCTTCACTATTTTTGCCTTTGATTTATCAGTCAAAGCATAATTGTACAAACAAAAGAGAAAGAGAGATGACCTTCTACACCAGTTGTGTCCTTCACCATGGGATCCGCTCTTGTGAATCCAGTTGGCTTGTGACGTACTGTATTTTTTGTTTACCATTCTTTGACATTAGCATACATCTCCCAAAATATAGACACTCCTCCACAGTATGTGATTATTGGCAGGCACCCGAGGATTCGGTTAGCCATGGTTTGTGAAAGATGGATGGGAGGAGTGTCAAAATTTTAATACCTCCGTTTAAGAAAATAAAAGCTCTAGCACATGAGTGATCTCTGCTTCCCTCCGCGAAGGGCCTTTCTTTATGCACAGTTGAGAGAGCATTTTTGCCATTCTGAGTTCTATGTGCATTTGTCCCATAAACATCAATAATTATGTCATAATGTGATATTATTTGTTCTAGTCTTCCTCATGAAATTTGAAGGTGGCCTGGCATTTATGTTTTGCCCCACTCTTAAGGACTAGCGAAATATCACTTTGCCATGCTTTCTCTATACCTGAAACAAACGTCTATCTTTCTTTGTATTATTATTCATGATCCTTTATTTGAGATACTCTTCGTGATGCAAAGTAATTGCTATGCTTTATTATTAAGGTTTTATTTATCATGTTTGTGTTTGAAGTTCTATGATCTCGGCATGCATATGCTTTTAAATTAGATTGAACACGTTTATGTTAGTAGCATGTCACCTCAGAAATTATTGTTTTATCGTTTACCTACTCGAGGCCGAGTAGGAACTAAGATTGGGGATGCTTGATACGTCTCCAACGTATCTATAATTTCTGATTCTCCATGATCATATTATGCCAATTGCTACTTGTTTTCTCCCTTATTTATAACATTTTTATACGTTTTCCAGGACTAACCTATTAACAAGATGCCAAGTGTCAGTTCCATGTTTTCTGCTGTTTTTGGTTTCAAAATAGTTGTTTTGGAAACATTCTCGGAATTGGACCCCACAAAGCCCGAAATGCCTATTTTCCCTGGAAGCATCCAGAACACCGAAGAAGAGTCGAAGATGGGCACCAGAGGGGCCACACCATAGGGTGGCGCGGGTCCCCCTGGCCGCGCCAGCTATGGGTGTGGGGCCCCAGGAGCTCCACCGCCTTTGCCCTTTCCCCTATTTAATCCCCCCGGATGGAAAACCCTAAAGACCTGATAAAAAATCCCTGAAAAGTTCTGTAGCCGCCGTCACCGTAAACCATGGATCAGGGGGGTTCTGAAGCTATTTCCGGCACCCTGCCGGAGAGGAGATCATCACCGGAGGCTTCTACATCACCATGCCTGCCTCCGGAGTGATGCGTGAGTAGTTCATCCTTGGACTACGGGTTCGTAGCTGTAGCTAGATGGTTGCCTTCTCCTCACATGCCTCCATGTTTAGATTTCGTGAGCTTCCTATCATGATCGAGATTGATCTTATGTAATTCTATATGCTGTGTTTGTTGGGATCCGACAAATATTGACCTTATGCCAAGTTGATTATAGTCTTTATTTGCATATGCTATTTGTGATCTTGCATGCTTTCCATTTCTAGTGGTTGCTCTGGCCAAGTAGTTATCGTTTTACCTACCCTAGGAAGAGTAGAACTAAGCTTGGGGATGCTCGATACTTCTCTAACGTATCTATAATTTTTGATATTCCATGCTGATATTATGCCAATTGCTACATGTTTTCTATATACTTCATAGCATTTTTTATGCATTTTTTGGGACTAACCTATTGACAAGATGCCATAGCGACAGTTCCCGTTTTCTGCTGTTTTTCTATTTCAGAAAAGTTATTATGGAAATATTCTCGAAATTGGACGAAACAAAAACTGAAGTCCCCATTTTTCTATCACGTTCACGGAGTCCGAAGGGGACTCAAAGGGGGCTAGGGAGCTGGCCACACCATAAGGCGACGCGACCCCCCTTGGCCGCGCCACCACGTTATGTGGGCCCCCTGGGCGCCCACCGACATCGCCCTTCCGCCTATATAATGCCTTCCTCGGGAAAACCCTAAGGACTCGAGCCTCCATCCATGAAAAGTTTTGTAGCCGTCGCCGTCGTCAACCCTATTTCCGGAGGGTTCTGAAACTCTTCCCGGCACCCTGCCGGAGAGGGGAATCGTCACCGGAGGGCTCTTCATCACCATGCCTGCCTCCGGAGTGATGCGTGAGTAGTTCATCCTTGGACTATGGGTCAATAACAGTAGCTAGATGGTTGTCTTCTCCTATTTTGTGTCATCATGTTTAGATCTTGTGAGCTACCTATCATGATTAAGATCATCTTATTGTAATGCTACATGTTGTGTTTGCTCCGATCCGATGAATATTGAATACTATGTCAAGTTGATTATAGATTTATCGTATACATTATTTTTGATCTTGCATGCTCTCCGTTGCTAGTAGATTCTCTGGCCAAGTAGATGCTTGTGACTCCAAGAGGGAGTATTTATGCTAGATAGTGGGTTCATGCCTCCAGTAATCTGGAAGAGTGACAATAAGTTCTAAGATTGTGAATGTGCTTTTTCCACTAGGGATAAAACATCAATGCTTTGTCTAAGGATAATGGTGTTGTTTACATTACGCACTTTACTTAATACAATAATATGTTGCTTGCAACTTAATACCCAAAGTTTGCTCGGATGACGTCCTGAGGGTGGATTATTAGTCATAGATGCAGTTGGATAACGGTCTATGTATCATGTTGTAATGCCCAAATGAATATCAGGTATATGCATTATGGTGCATTCTCTATTTGTCAATTTCCCAACGTTAATTTGTTCACCTAGCATGTTATTTATCTGTTATGGAGAAACACCACTAGTGAATGGTGGACCCCGGTCCATTCTTTTACACTGATAATACAACCTACTGCAAACACTGTTCTTTTTCACTGCAAACAAACATCATTTTCCATACTATACGTCTAATCCTTTGTTTTCAGCAAGACCGGTGAGATTGACAACCTCACTGTTTCATTGGACCAAAGTATCTTGGTGGTGTTGTCTGCAGATTCCACGTTGCTGCTGAGCCTGGTAGTGCGCCCTTCCAACATCAGTGTCAACAACCTCAAGAAGTGATTTCTTTCTCCTACTGGTCCGATTAAACCTTGGTTTCTTACTTAGGGAAAAACTTGTTGTTGTACTCATCATACCTTCCTCTTGGGGTCTCCCAACGAACGTGTGTTCACACGCCATTAGTATGGCAAATACAACTCCAACGCTGGTGGCTACAATAACGGCGTCTACCAGTCGTTTCCCGAGCAGCCACCGCTGCAGCAGCAGCAACCCTCGCCGCTACAACGTACCAACCCGCCCCCTCCTTAGGTGAACATTGTCATGCAGCAACGCCCTGAGGGGAACCAGGGCCGCGGCGACGAACAATGCGGGGGCTACCAAGAGCCCCCAAGCTACATAGCTTGCATCCTTGGTGGAGCACAAGCTCCCCTCTCCAACCGCCACTTCAATAAAATCTCGCGAGAGATCAACACCGTCCACCCAAGTACAAGAGCGGACAAACCACTCAAGTGGTCAGACCACAAGGTCTCCTTCAACATCAAGGACTACCCCAAGTCCACAAGGACCATGGGAACCATTCCCCTGGTCTGCACCCCCACCATCAACAACATGACAGTGAAAAAGACTCTCCTCGATGGGGTGCAGGCCTCAACGTCATCTCGGTGCCCATGTTCGAGCGGCTGCAAGTGTTCTATGAGCATCTGGACACCACAAGGCCGTTCACCGGCGTTAAAGACGGAACCACCGTTCCCCCGGGACAGGTGCGCCTTGCCGTCACGCTCAGCACTCGCCAGAATACCGCACCGAGACCATCAAATTCGACGTGTAGCACATTGCCCTCCTCTACAACACCATCCTCGGCTACCCAGCACTCATCAAGTTCATGGCTGTAACGCACCACGCATACAACCTCGCCAAGCTGGCTGGCCCCACCGGGACCATCACCATCCATGGTGAGGTGGAGGATGCGACCGTTCCGTCGAACGAGCCTAAAAGGAGGTGGCGACCTCGCACCCTGCGAATGAAGACAACGTGGACACCTCGACGAGGCTCCCAAGAAGATGTTGCTATCCTCTCAAGAGGTGGCAGCCACCCAGAAGACCCCTCCGAGTGCTGGAGGCTTGGGGGATACCACCACTCTTCATGCGAGCGCGCCTCCCTACTAGGGGGAGCACTCACCATATGCTCACTCCACGTGCCCCCACATGGTCGTGCAGACGTACCCACGAGAGAACCCCGTGAAGCCATGGTAAAAACAACGCCAGGATCTCGCTTCGTGAGGGTCTCATGGAGCTCTCGCCAGGCGGACCACAAGGTCACGGGAGCTTCTACCCACACAAGTGGGAGCCCCGGTCCGATGGGGCAAACTTTTGTTACTCGAGGGCGTCACAAGGCCACTACATCCTCAAGCTGTGCACCTAAACTCATGTGAGTATCAGCCCCATGACGATGGGAGTCCCGTGTCCACACGGTGGCGTCAAGTGCTTCTTGGGGGACCACAAGGTCACGACATCCTCTAGCGTTTTGTAAGAGAACAATGCCTCACCCTAGAAGTAAAACCATTTGCTTTGCCGAGCAATCACATCTCTTTTGCATGCCGTCATGCTTGCATCTCTGCATCCAACAAGCTCGTGAGCATTCGTCTCAGCATGCATACTTTCCTCTCCAAGAGGCGCGCGAGTGCCCTTTTCCTCACAAGAGCATCCCACGAGTGGGGACTGGAACGGTGTATGTGTACAGGTTGCTGCCGCACACAACACCTTGCCAAGTCCCTTGGCGCGGTTCTCCTCGCGAGATGCTCACGAAGGGACAGCCAAACGTGCGCCCCTCCGGAAGCACAAATGATTGCACGCGGCCACACTCCCAGGAAACAAGCCCGCAACTCGCCACAAGGATCCTGGAGAGTTTCCCACAAGGAGAAATAGGAAAACTTCCACAAAAAATACAAGTGAGGCGTCTCGAAGGACACCACCACACAAAAGCTAAGTATCACCGTAAAAGAGCATCCAGAAATAAAAACGCAATAAAACAAGAGTCGTGCAGCGAACTACGCATAATATTCATAAATTGCCCACCTAGTCTCTATTGTGTGCACCAGGAAAACAAAGAAAATGATCAAGCGGAGGAGTGATGGCTTCCAGAGTCCTCTATGTTACAGCCAGATCCTCCTGCCTCGTCCACACCATTAGGCTTCTGCGGGCCCTTCAGAGGGTTGAATGCCTGGGTGAAGGCAATCACCGCCTCATGCACACTGCACCGGAGAATTTCTCGGAAATCATCCGGGATCGGCGCCGACGGCTTACTTAAGTCAAAGATGGGGTCAACGTGAAGAAGCTGGGAGAAAGCATGGCTAGCCGCTACCACCAGAAGATGGGGGTTCTCCTTGTTCAGGACCTCATCAAGGGCGTGGAGCTCCTCCTCAAGCGTGGCGATAAACTGCGAGAAGTAGTGGACGCAGTCAACGCCACTGTACTCATAGGGAAGATCTGGCGTCTTGATGTGCAAACAATCGGCGACAACGCGAGTGTTGCGCACCGCTCAAAGAAACAATGCCTCGAACTGGCGCTTCAGTTTTCACACCTGATGGGCAGAGGCCCGCGCTCCTCACCCTCGACGAGCGGGCCAATCTGCCCCTACATGGCGAACAGGTCCACCTGGTAGACCGCAACCTCCTTGGCTGCAAGCTCGTTCGCATTCCTCTTGTCATCACGCCTCCGGCGGACCCAACACATCTCCTCCTCAAGGTCTTTGACCTTCTTCTCCAGCTCTTTCCTCCGGTGGATGAACTTGGCCGCTAGAACCTTGTTTTTCTGGCCGAACTCCCTCAGGAGCTCCTTGCGAATGGCCACGCGACCAACATTGACCTCCTTATGGATACCTGCACCCTGCTCGGCTTTCAACCCGGCGAGCCGGGCATTGTAGGTGTCGATGTTTCGCTAGGTGCAGTCCTCCGCCTCTCGCACTCTAGCCTATATGGTCTCGAGGCGCTCCCGCTCGAGGCTGAGCTCGATCTCTGCGTGAGCGACCACCTTCTCCCATTCAGGCCATCGCGAGATGAATACCTACGTCTTGCATGTCCGGTCTAAAATTATAGTGGGAGGACACATTACAATGGTGGACTTGGTAGAACAACTCAGGGCCCAGGGAACATCCCCGGACCCTAGCTACTTGTTCTCCGCTCCTCCTCCTCCCTCTTCTTCGTTCTTTTGCCCTCTCCTTTATCCTTTTTTTTCTTAGTGCTTCCATCCTCCTCCTTATTTTATCTCCGGTCTCCCGGCAGGTGTATGATTGCATGTCTTCAAGGTTTTCGGCCAAGGGGAAACATGGATGAAACTACTGTAAGAGGGGTATAGCTAGCACCCCCTAGCCTCCACGTGCAATAGTGCCCGCCACGGGGCAGCAGCCTCTCCCAGGTTGAGGGTCCCGCCTGTCCCTCAGGCGCACACCCATGCCACCCCCGGATAGGTGTCACAGACTTTCCTCCCGGACCATGTGTGACGTGCGCCTCATTCCCGGGAGCTGGCGCCTCGGCCTCGCTCCATCTCGCTCCGGGTCCTTCCCAAACTGCTTCCTTGTAACGCAATAACAAATAAGTCCAAACGAGGCTTTGCTCGTGTTAATCAAAAAGATTCCCAGCGGGGCCCGCGCTTTGGAGATCAAGGACGCCCCCTGGGACGGGTGTGACGCCCCAAGAACGGGCAATATGCAGATTTCAGCATTTCCGCCAAAATCCACATAATAACCGATTCCAGGTTGCCACTTGTGATAACATTACAACAGTTCACGAATAATCCACAACAACAACAGAGGAGGTATATACAAGACGACTCAAACGAGTCAAGAATACAACTGATACAATACAAAGATCCAAATAACAGCGGAAGAAACAACATAGCGTCCGGCTACGGACAAGATACAAATTGGACTAAGAGTCCTGAAGATAACCGATGGCGTCCAATCCCTGCCCAGGCCAAGCCGGAGGGATTCCCAAGCTAACGTCGTCAGACTTCAAACCTGTTGACTGCAATGTGGAATATGCAGCCACGAAATGGATTCGTGGGTCAGTACTATTAGGTACTGGCAAGTGGATAAACCATACTCACAAGATACCAGCGTAACCAATCATCACAAGATACAAATACTTTGGGTACAACGGAAAGGAAGGGATTATTGCAAAGGAGCGGCAGCGGGCTGCACTAACTAACTACAGAGACGCGCTACAACATCCGGCTAAAAGAAAGGGATAAGATAGCGCATCAAAACCAGCTACAACTACTCACCAAACAATACCCATCCAACGTTACCCCCTACTAAGGAAGCAACCCAAGGAAACTCACACTGTTGATTAGGGTGACATTCATTTTTATGGTGGAGGTAATCTATATTACTAGTCAAGTTATCATCATTAAGTGTAAGTTGTCTGAGTACTTGTTAGCCAGCACTTTCACCAAGTCATCCATAACCGCGGACAACACGGCTTCTCGAGAAGATTTAACCCTGCAGGGATGCACCAATTTGGCCGTACACGTAAGAATAACCCGCCAGATGGGGGATCAACCCACCAAGCGAGGTACTCAACACAACCCAACTCTTCTTCGCATCAAGCCCAAAGAGCCCCGTGCAATTGAGCGCACGGCTAATCAAGTCCCGCGAAGAAAAGGGGACCCTCATAGCACTCTAAGAACGTGTATCCCTAAATGCCGACTACAAAAGTTCCACCCTGGCGCCAAGGGTTCGCACCTGCATATGCATGAATCAAGTGGAAAGCCCGAACTAAGGGTGGCGATTTGGACGAGATGCGAATCGAATCAGAATTGCGGGGAGCGCCCATACTCGCTTCCCACATGCGGTTAGTGCGCTCATCATGGATCAGTAGACAAGACCCTTTTCCTAATTAGGGGCGACACTAGCAGGCCTCAAAACCACGCCGGGCCTCCTGCCGGTGCCTTATCATCAGATTATTATTACCCAAAACATTAACATGTTGTTGATTGAATTGAAACCCAACTATCAAACTAAACAGGTGATAAGACGGACAACGAGACTTGAGCGCAAACAACACTAAGCATGCCACTACGACACGAGGGCCGACAAGGTAAACAAACAACAGTTAATAGGAAGTTGAAGGAAGGCTATATCATGGTTGCAAGGTAAACATATGATAGGATCGAGACACAAGCATCGAATCATAAGGCTAGCATAAGGACAACAGAAAGAATCGGTAACAAGTGATGAAAGGCAGCCATTTGGCAGCAAGTGAGTATACTTGCCTGGAATCCAGCAAGTAGAGGTACATCCGCATAACTTGTCGTTGCTCACATCATCTCAACGTCCTATCCGCGAAGAAGCAACGAACTAGAACAAACACCGGATGCAACAATTACTTCTACGGCAAAAGATCCAGCATGATCAAGATATGGATGCATGACAAGTTTAAGGATGCATCAAAGATAAACTAGTTGACATGGTAAACATATTTAAATGGGCCCATAGGCAATTTGGATTGCATATGGAAAAGCCCATGAATTAATGTTGAATTAAATGATCTACAAATAACCATCATGTGAAAGTTGATTAGAATGATGCATGGATGAGTAAAACAATGAGAAAACAATAATAGCTTCAATTTGAAAAGGTGTTTACCAAGTTTGGAAATTTTATTTATTAAGTTATGAAATTTGGCTTCTTAAATGAGTTACACAAGCATTTGTTGTTTTCACCCATTTTAATTGTTCAAAACAGATAACCAAATTCATATTTGGAAAGGACACAAAATTTTAGATGGAATACATATTTCATTTGTTGAATTTGGATTTTAGATGAGCAAGTTATTAAATTGATAATTTTAAATGCATTAATTAGGAAATATTTGTTTTCAGCAATTTAAATTATTCAAAACAGAAAACAAAATTTACATTTGCAAAGTTCATGAAAAATGGGATGGAAAACATATTTTACATGTTGGAATTGGATTTGAATTGCCCAAGTTATGAATTTTGCAATTTAAAAGGTTTAATTAAAGCATTGAATTATTGCACCAATTTTAATTAGGAAAAACAGGGAACAAATTGTATTGAAAAGGTTGAAAACATGTAGCAAATGTTTCACTGAACATTTGGAGCTATTAAACATAATTTTTGGGTTATTATTGAATTTATTATGCAATTTTTCATAAGTAGTCTTATTCTGCCCTTTTTAGTAAACAGAAGGAAACATGTTCAAAATTAATTCAATTTTGACCAAACAAAATACCCATGTGTAGAGTTTGTTAAGACAAATTTTTAGAGCCCAAGTTTGCTCAAATTGGATGAACCAAACTCAAGTTATGAAATTCCAAAGTTTCAACTTTTAATAGTCATTTAGGTATTTAATTATTTAGTGCAAAAATTATTACATAAACATGTTGCAAACTTGACATTAACAGGAAGAGCACAAAATTATGAAACCACAGAAACTTGAATCATTGAATTTGGAGCAAAATTCAATTTGTTATTGATTTTACAATTAATGCATCAGATCTGTTTTCTGGAATTCGAGAGAAAAAAGAAAAAGGCTGAGAAAAGAGGGGTGGCTTTGCGCCGGGGGGGGGGGGGGGTGGGAATTCGAACTCGGGACCTGCTGGGCGTGCGCGCACGGTGCTAGCCACTGGGCTACTGCGGCTTTGTTGATGGAATACAGGTCCGATACTTTAAGAGGTAAACCAAACGACTGACGAAACTGAAACTGACGAAGCTGACGACAGATGCGCGCGACGGGAACGTCTGCAGCCACGATCGTGGTGTCGATCGATGACGAGCACACAGAGCAGAACGGGGAGGGGAAAGGAAGGGTCCAGGCGGACGGATGCTCACCGAGAAATTGATGGCGCAGTAGCTCGAGAAGATTACGACCACGTTGATCGCGACGGGTCAGAGACGTGGAGGCCGAGCTGCTGCGGTTGAGGAAGAAGAAGTGGACGGCGCGGCCTCCCTGTGTCGTCCCCGGTCCGGCTCCTGGTTGTCGAGGGCGGCATATGGCGGCGCGGTTCCGTTCCGGCAGACAGCATTGCTCGAGGATGACCAAGATGGCGGGGCGACGGCGACCTGCTGCTGGCTCTCTCTCTCTCTCGGTTCAGTTCAGAGAAAGAAAGCAGAGGAGGGAGAGAGATGGCGGCGGCGGATGGGGAAGAGGAAGGAGGCGGCTAGGGTTTGGAGGCAGAGGGGGGGTGGCTTTATGGAGGAGGGGAAAGCTAGGAGGAGGGGGGGTCCATGGAGTGGTGAAAGCGACCGGAGGTGCCTCCTGCGTGTTCGGCTGTACGGAGGAGAAGAAGGGAGGTGGGCTGGGAGGAGAGAGACGGGCAGTTGGGTCGTGGCCCTTTGGGCTGCGGCCTGGCTGCCCCAAAACATTTTTTTTTCCACAAAACTGCTTAGAAGGAAAAGAAAATAGTTTGGAGGCATTAAAATAATGTCAGAAAATTTGGAAAACAAGGTTTTAAATAATTTGATTATTTGGAATTTTTTTTTAAATGCATGATGCATGATGTTATGAGATGCACTAAAACAAAAACAAACAATTCTAATTGGGAAAAATCCCGGGTGTTACAACGGGGTGTCGCGAGTAGCCCCCAGGCGTGTCACGGTGGCGCCGTTCCTGGCCACCGAGGCACGACCCTTCCAGCTAGAAGCACGAGGCTCGCTGGCGTGCCGCAATGCTGTGAGTCTATGGATGCTCATGTCCACACTCAAAGAGAAAAGGTTAGTCTATGAAGGTGTGAATTTTAGGACGCATGCATTCAAACTTCGAGCCCGGTGGGCCCTCCGGTCTTCTATGGCGGTGGTAGGGCACGGATCTTGAGGGCTGCCTTGCAGAAGTGGGGAATGAATGCGCGGTGGGTAAGCCGTGCGGGACTAGATTTCCCCTCATGCCTTCAAATAGATCCATGCCCATCCCCTCGTCCACTTCACATCTTGCGCCGCCGCATCCACTCCTACCCTCCCTTCCTCCTCGTAGATCTTGGCATTGCCATTTCGCCGTCGGGCGCATGCCGCAATAGGCAAAGATGAGCAAAGGCAAGGAGACCACTAAGATGATGGAGCGCGAGCGCTCCTGGGAAGAGCTGAAGGTTGTGAACGCATTCTTCGATCGTGAATGTAGTCTCAAGGTCGTTGAAGATCTTTAGGGGACCGTTGCGTCTGTGCAAAACGAGCACAAGGCGACGGTCCTGCACCATGTTGCCGCCCCACCTAGCGACCTGGGTGGTCTGGACGTCCGCGTCTTTTCCTCCTTCATCGTCCCGGGGCTAGTGGCCCCCATGTCGCTCTTCTTCCAGGTGGTGATGTCCGCCTTCTCCCTCCGTCCGCCTTCTAGTACTTGTGCGAAACCTTCGTGGGTTCATGCCGTTGGTGGCCTTTTCCGCCACTACTTCTACCCCAGGGTGGAGCCCGGGAACCATGTCGCTTGGGGCGTCTCCTTCTGTCGCCGATCCAACCAGGCGGACCAGTTCATCCCCATCACGAAAAATAAGAGGTGGGATGACTGGCGCCATCTGTGGGATGTAGGAAATATATTTTTGACATCGTTAAATAATGTCGATGCTATTATCTTGTAACAACCCTGATTTTTGAAAGTCCAAAAATCACTAAAAATTGAAACTTTTTGTTTTCATGTTATGCAAGTCACCAAAAACCAAATGAGAAGCAAGAAACAAAATGAAATAATACATATTCAATGAAATTGAAATTACCAATCCAATTATCTATTCCATAACCCTAAAAACCTCTAAAAATGAATTTTAATTGGATAAATAAAACCATTTTATCTTTAGCAAGATTTATTACATAAAATGTTTTCAATTAAAATATTACTTTGAAAATAGTTTATGGCAACAAAAATCAAAGATTTATAACCCTTAATAGGTTCTAAGCCTCAAAAATATTCTATGAGAACAAAAGATATTTATAATAATTCTTAATAGTTATTCCAAGTTTTAAACATAAAGGTGTGAACATAAAATGTATTGCTTTGAAAATAACATAAAATAGGACCTTGAAAACAATATTATGACTTCTGATTTTAATCTAAATTTTATGAAGCCACTTTAATAATTATTAGTTTTTCTACTTAAAAAAATGGCATTTAGTTACTATTAGTAAATCCTTCATATCCAAAAATTATAAAATATGAAAATGGTTTAAAAATGAATTCCGAAAATAGGATTTGAAATGTAGAATGTCTCTAAAATTTTATTTAATCAAAAACATCATTTTATTATTTTTCCAATTTTAAATAACATTAAGTACTATTAATTTTTTATATATAAATTGCAAAATATGAAATTTGAAATATGTTGAAAGTTTAGAAAAGTGTTTCTAAGTGAAAGCTATTATTCTTTTAAAAAAATTGCAATTGGTTTGAGGTCATTTGGACTTGTATATTTAAAGATATTAAAAACAGGAAAAAAAAAGAAAGAAAAAAGAGGATGACGTCATGATTATGTCATCATCGTCATCAACCTCCCTCTTCCGTTTCTTCCCGAAATGGGAGTTTTAATCCGCACTTAAATTCGGCCGTTTCAGCCACGATTGATTGCTCCCCAGTGCCCCCCTTAAATCCCCTGCCCATACTCTCCATTTGCTCTCTAGATTCCTTTTGAATCATGCCCCGAAGGCCTCCATTTCGATCGTCGGAGTTGCTCATGGCCGCCGCCGTATTCTTCGAATTCCGGGTAGCGACGAGACGAGCTCGCCTTAGCCGGGAACCGCACAGCCGCCTCGGGACCTCCTCGCCGCCGTCATTGCAGAGCTCCTGGAGACTCCCCGTGGTCATCATCGCATCCTCCGTGTCGCGCTGCACCTTCCCGTGGTCTCCCCGAGCCTGGAGATCCTGTCTATCGCCACCGTCGTCCACACCCGAGCGAGCGCCGCCGTCCTCGCCATTGCCGGCGACCAATTCCGGCGGAAGGTAAACCCTAACTCCCTCCATGCAATCTCAGCCGTTAGATCTGCAACAGATGGACGAGATTAGTTCACTTAACCGAAAATGTATCATCCAATAAGGAAGCGCCAACTCAGCATGCGCGTTAGAACCCTATCCGTCGCTCAGCGCAGCGCACAGCCGGCCCAAGCCCAACTCCTGTTCATCGCTCTGCGCGACAGATAAGCCAGTTTTTGGCCCAGCCAGTCTCTGGTTTTAATTCCGAATAGAAAATAGAATGTAATTTTGCAGATTAGCCCTTAGAACTTTGAACCATCATAAATTTTTAACCACTTGTAAAATTTTGATAAACTTGGACTTTTTGAAATCCCCATAATGTATAGAATCTATTAGCACTGTTCAAATTCAAATTTGACAAACTTAAATTGGTTCAAATTTAAATATGTTTGTTCGATAAAATTTGACATAATTCAAATTCTGTAAATCCAATTTAAGCAAACCAAATTTCTTTGGGTTCCTAAGAATATGTACTAACAGTACCCACTGCCAAAAATCCTATTTGAACTATTTTTGAAGTGTTTTAGATTTTAGATGGCCATTTGAGTATTTTGGACATAGGTTTAATTCTATAAATAATAAGAAATTGATTTCTTAGGCAAAGCTGATCCATTTGATAACCCTGAACCAGAGACATCAGTGCCTAACCATTTTGGACACCCCTGGACCATGACCATGTATTTTAGCCAAACTTCCATCATAGTAGTTGACGAAGGGATGGATCTTAGACCTTGCGGGTAAGGACACCCCGTCTCAGGCCCAACGTTAAGCCCAAGAAGGGAAGCCCTTGGAGTGTTCTGGAAGGCCCACATGAAGCCCACCCGCAATACCTTGCGGGTTAAGTTAGGAAACTTGTAACCGACATAGGGCTAGAGTTCGAGTCCTCTCCGGGTAGGGTTTGAGACCTGGCCACCTATATAAGGCCAGGAGAACCACCGGAAGAGGACCAAGCAATATCGCATCACCAAAGCCTTGAGATCGAGATCGCACCCTCGACTTGAGCAACCACCATTGTAACCGATCTACTCTTGAATACAGATCGACAGAGGCAGGAGTAAGGGTTTTACCTCTATGAGGGCCCCGAACCTGGGTAAATCTTCCCCCCTGTTTAGCCGACGATCGCCACCAGCGCTCATGGGTTCTCCTGTTCGAAACCCTATGGGTTAACCCGAGGGATTTGTAGAGTCTCAGATTCGACAATTGGCGCCGTCTGTGGGAACGACGGGCGCTGGATCTCCGGCATCTTCGGCTTCATCGACAACCAACTCACGTTGGAAACCTTCGACTATGGCTCCGACCAATCCTATCAGGATCGGATCTGTCGTGGTCACCCCTCACTCGCCGGAATCACGCCCGATATTCAGCAATCTGGAGAAGAGAGTCACCTTGACGTTCGGAAGCTTGAAGTTCATAACCAATAGGGACGGGATCCTCCACTTCCCTGAAGAATCAAGATCTGAGTCAGAGGCCGTCGACTCGCGCCTTCATCCGGAGAAAAGCGGCGAGTCCGTCCGCTTCAACACCAACGACTACCATACCCTCTCGACAGAGGAACCTTCCCGAGTCTAGAGAACTTTCCGAGCTACGCCTAGGACACACGAGCCACGACTGGCTCAAGTCTGCATGGCAGGATCGGAGCTACCCCCAGAAACAGAACACAGCGCAGCGGAACGCGCCGCAATCAGCGTCACGCGGGAAGCTTGGGACCGAGCCAAAGAGGCTATGCGAACAAGCAAGCCACCCGCAGCTGAAGCGCCACATGAGGACATGGTCGCCTACCACTATCATCTAGTGAGAGCAGCCGCAACCATCAAAGAAGCTCGGATAGATCTGGCCCGTCGAAGAAGAGCGGCAGATGAATCAAGTCAACGACAAGCAGAGCTGTCCCTAGCACCCTCGGTCGGAACCCGGCCCGCGAGGAGGGGATACGCATCAACATCCATGGACGTCGAGTCCTTGGGCGGAACCAGCAGGTCGACCGCACCTTCCCTTATGCGGGTTGATGAAGACGGAAACGTCTACCCGCAAACTCCTATTGCCGCAGTCCTGGCCGCAACAACTTACATGCAGATGAACCAGCCGACGGAAAGCGATCCTCGAGCAGAACAGTACAAGCAGGTGCGCAAGGGACTAGGATTGGCAGCTGCGAGGCTTGCCTCCTATGACCGTCGGAAAGCCGCCGAACAGCTAGAGAGGGAGAAAGAAAAGGAAAAAGAAGCGTCCCGCAAGCATAGGAGCAATTCGCCAAGAAGAGACAAGTCACCTCGCCGCGGTCGAGGAAAAGAAGCTCGACGCCGCGATGACAGTCGAAGCAGCAGCGAAGGCAGCCCGAGAGATAAAAGTTCGCGGCATCACAGCAACCGCTCGCGAAAACGCAGCAAGGAGCCAAGGAAGGAAACTGATCGCGACCAGCTAGGATACAATGCACGATCAGACATCATGCAAAATAAAGTGGACAAGGCGAGAGCAGCGAGGAACCGCAAACGCTCTTCGTCCGGTTCTTCGGATGACGAAACCTGCGGCGTGCTTTGCTTCACTCGCAGCATCCGCCGAAGCGACCCTACCCAGGATATTCAAGCTCAGCACAGAAGTAACAAAGTACGAAGGTTCACTCGAGCCCTCGTCGTGGCTAAATGACTACCTCACGGCAGTAAAATGCCAGCGTGGGAACAAGAACACGGCTATGCAGTACCTCAATCTACATTTGGTTGGCGCAGCATGTAGCTGGCTGGAAGCAAGGCCAAGATCCTGTTATGCATCATGGGACGACCTGCATCGCGACTTCTGCAAAAACTTCTAGTCTACCTACAAGAGACCAGCAACCATTGAAGAATTGCGAGCCTTGATGAGGGGATAGTAACCCGGTATGCCAACCCCAGGTGTAATCCGGCCCAAACGGTGTATGGACCAAATCCGGCTAAGGACGCAGAAGCTTCTGGAAGGCCCAGGGCTTGTAAGGATCGTAACCCGGATTGTGGGTTACGATAAGGAAAGCTAGGATACGTATGTAGAATTCGAGTAGGACTCAAGGAGCGCTTTGTATGGCAAGCCAAGGGGGGTATGAGTACTATATAAACCAATCCCTAGGCTTCGCCTGAGAGAGATTCAAGTCATAACTGTAACACCTATTATCGAGTATCCAGTATAATCATATCGAGATCCGGCGAGTTGTTTTCCGGCTCTTAGATTGCTTTCCGCCATGTCTTCCTTCGAGCTAAACCCTCTCCCAAATACCTGTGTCGACTTGCCCCTAGATCAGTTACCCCCGGTAACATCTGCCGTGATTATCCCACGACAGTTGGCGCCCACCGTGGGGCCTGCGTCCAAAGGTGTTTACATCACGGGAGAAGCTCGGAAGAACATGAGGAACCTCGTCGTCGGAGAAATCTACGTCAACAACCAAGGAGAGAAGATGGTAGACGATTCTGGCTGGGGGCCAGAGTCGGATCACCTCGAAACCGGATCCGTCGTGACAGTCGGCCGCATCAACGTCTTCATCGGTATGGTATGTGCTTCCAATTCGAGCCGTGATAATCTTGAATCTGATTCTGTGTCAGGGGAGGACACGCGTGTTCAATCGGAAAAAGAAGAATCGATCGGAACAACGGGTCCGACAGAGAGGGAGGAAGGTACCGAGTCTATACGGGATTTATCGGAGGACCGATACGAGAAGGAAAATAGCGAAGAGGAAGAACGGTACGGATCTACGCCAAGTATTATGCGCCGGGTTGCAGTTTATGCGGCCCCCGCAATCAATACCAATCAAGGAAACGCAGCCGCGGCGCCAGTTGGGGCGGCGCAGGTGCTGGCTCAGCAACAAGGTACGGCTGGCCCGATCTTGGCCCAGGTCGATGGAGAATCGGCATCAGTCACCAGTCGCCCAGCGGAGGAGGAGCGACACGCAAATATGTTCGGGTTCCAAGCAAACCGGACGCCGGGGGCGGGCCCCTCGAATCCTCGTCACCCAGTTCTGTTTGATAATAATTTGATCTTGGATCCCACAGTCCTAGCTACAGTTATCACCCCAGAAAACGCAGCAGAGCGTGTAAGAGATCTGGACGTGGCTCGTCGTGCATTGGAGCAGCAAAGAAGGCAGGTAGAAGCAGAAAAGCAGGGGATGGCAGCGCGGCAGCGGGAACTGGATGACCTAGAGACCCGGCTTCGGGAGGAGACGACGAGGATTCACCAAAGGCACCGAACTATGTTACCGGCAACAGGAGGGGTTATCAACCCGACTGCCCTGGTGTTCACGCCTCAAGATCAGCCAATCCCACCGGCGAACCAAGGGACCATACCGCAACCAGCAACGGGAGTGCAGCCGGTAAACGCGCTAGCCGGATTCCCCTTGCCTCGGGCGGGGGCGACAGCCGGCAACACCATGCCGCCTCCACCATCGCAATTCCGTACCCCAGCAGGTCACTACAACAACCCCATGGACAACGTGTATGCAGCAACACTCGCATTAAACCAGATTCCTGTAAGAGACTCGCCGCACGCAGAAGAAACCCGGCGAGCGATAGATCTGCTGCACACCGCGGTAGCACAGCAAGTCAATTATCCAGATCACAGAAGTGGGATGCATGGGACGCCATACGTGAGTCAACAACAGGGCAACGTCCAAACAAGCGCGGCACGACGAAGGGAAGAGCAACAGCAGATGCCACCCCCACCGCGCGTCCAGACAGTACCGGCAGTATCAGCAGCACAGGCAGTAGTGGACAGCTCCGGGGCCAGAAGAGCCGGGGCCGGGTCTGCAGCACACGATCCACCGGTGGCTCCTCACCCCGTGGCACCCCCGGCCGGGTCACGCATTTCCCGGGCGAGACCAGCCCCAACCACCCTTGCGGGACCCAAGTGTCTCTCGGACGATATCAGAGCGGAACCTTACCCGGAAAAGTTCAAAGAACCGGGGAAAGTAGTGAATTACGAGCCAACGATGGATCCGGAAACATGGTTAAGCAGCTACGAGATGGCAATGTCAATTCGCAACGCATCCGAGGATCTCCAAGCCAAGTTCATGTACTTAATGATGTCAGAGGGAGCAGCAAAGTTATGGTTCACCAATTTACCGGAAAAGTCGATCAAGTCGTGGGAGGAGCTAAAAACCGCATTTATCAAGCACTTCCATGGGACCTGTAGGAAGTTATTTACTATTGATGACTTAGAAAGGTGCGTCCAGAAGAAAGGAGAGTCAGCACGAAGCTGGGTACGCCGGGTTATGGAGATACTCCACTCATCTACAGATATCCAACCAAAGGACGCACTACAAGCTATGGCGAAAACATGTAAGTATGTTCCTTTAGTACAAAAGCTAACCCGCATGAAATCCAGCAGAAATGCAGCGGAGGTTACAATGGGAGAGTTAATGGATGCATGCAACAAACACGCTGCAACGGATACTACAGAAGAGGAAGTTGATGACAAGAAGGCAAAAGCAAACGCAAGTAGCAGCGGGAAAACCGGCAATGGGTCGGCGCCAAACAATAATGGAAGTAGCCAAAACAAGCGCCCGTTCGACGGGAATTCCGAGTTTGTAGCCAACACGGAGGCCGGGTCTTCAAGACCTAGATCCGAAGGGAATTTTAATACTGGGAATCACAATGGGGGACACTACCAAGGACCTCCAAGACCAAGCAGCAGTTGGGACATATTTAGGATGGCGTGCCCGAAGCATAGCAGGAATGGCAAGCCGGCCAATCATTCACTAGAGCAATGTGCCGACTTACAAAGGTGGAAGAACGAAGAAGTGAACAGAGCCATGCGAGGTGCGGGCCGAGGAGGAGGTCCGGGTCCAGGTGGAAATTCGGGCAACGGGCCGCCCCCAGCCGGCAATTCGCCAGTTGGAAATCAAGGTAACAATCAAGGGGGAGCAGGAGGTTTTCAAGCTAACCCCAAACAGCTGGGTCAATATCATGTGCACACTACAGGAGGCTCTAACAAGGATAAGAAGATACTGAAACAAGCAGTTAATTCGGTCTCTTCCGCTGTTCCAAGGTATTTGAGGTGGTCAGAACAAGAGGTAACATGGAGCAGGAAGGATCACCCGGATAGAGTTGATCACCCGGGAGTCTTAGCTTTGGTAGTGGCACCACAGGTCAACGGCTACGAGCTGAAAAAAGTCCTGATGGATGGAGGAAGTAGTATCAATATCCTGTACTGGGAAACTTTTCTGCGAATGGGCTTAAAGGAATCGCAGCTGCAAAAGAGTACAACAGTTTTTCACGGGATAGTGCCGGGTCACTCAGCATGCCCTGAAGGAAAGGTGGCACTGGAAGTAGCTTTTGGAGAGTCAAAGGATAATTATCGAGTCGAGTGGCTTACCTTTGAGGTAGTAAAGTTGCGCAGTCCTTATCATGCATTGTTTGGAAGGCCGGCTTATGCCAAGTTCATGGCAAGACCGTGTTATGTGTACCTACAACTGAAAATCCCGGGTCCCAAGAAGACCATTACAATACACGGAAACCGGGATATAGCAGCTGAGTGCGATGAGGGAGACGCGGCAATGGCCGAGCAAGCCTGCAGGAAGGAAGAGCTCAAACATTACCGTTCTCAGGTAGACCTAGAAGAGAGGACAACGTCAAAAAAGCCAACCCCTGAGGGGGACAAAGCAAAAGTTAGGGCAGAACAAAACCCTAAGATGGTAGGCTTCATCAGGAGCAATACTTTCAAAACTCTCAGCAGGGAAGAAGAAGGCGTACCACCGTCCGCAGCTGATCACGTTCCAAGGAAGATATACCCGGACTGGTTAGCAAATCCGGTACTCATTACGAAAGGGCATAGCAAGTGGAGAATGTGCATCGGCCGTATCAACGCTAGGCCGATTCTCGAGAATAACTAAAGCAGTGTAATGGGCGGCAGGTTTCATACGCACTCTTTTCCTATCCAGGGTACCTAAGGGGACTGGAAGGTTTTTAATGAGGCGGCCTGCTGAATCAAAAAAGAAATTTTTATCAATAAAAGAAGATGGTTTCGAGTCTTATCATGGTCCTTGCTTCAGTTACAAGTAAGTAACATTGTTACTATCAATACATCAGTATCATCGAAATACATTACATGAATATAGGTCTCCGGGGGGTGATCTGCTTCAATAAGTAATCACAAGACCCGGAGACCCGGCCATGATGCCTATGAGTTATGGGGGCTGATTACTCGAAAAAACGGGTACAGCTGCAATCCTATAACTGGACAAAGGAGCCAAATTTCTTGATTATTCTTACTTAAGCTCGATGTGACTCGCACCAAAGTGGCATGATCTGTTCACTTACGATTACAATCAGACTATGCAGCCCAATGGAGCGTGCTTGATTTTGTTTTTCGTATAGATGCAACGACATGGTATCCACGCGAAAGCCGGCTTACAGTACAAGGTAATCAAAAGGGTCATCTAAACCACAAGTCCATGCAGAGTATAAGGCTAACATAGCCGGAAACTCAACAAATATTAAGCATGACTTCAGTATTTATGAGAACAGCTATTGGTCTTCAGCTTGGTAAACAGCAGTATGTCATCTGAGAAAGCCCACGCCCCCATAGCTCGTACTTTGGGTCATGGGGACTGGGGACTTCGAAACAGAAACAAACTATTTAACTACCAAGGTCTGTAAACCTTAGTTGCCGAGTATTGGGGACTTAAAGAAAAGTCCATCTATCAAAACCTACGATACTCGGTTAACCGAGTCTCAAAAGGAAATTGAAAGCAAGAGTTCAAAGTATCGAGAATAAGCTTATACGTAACACAAGTATCGAGATTATCAAAAGCCAGGGAAGGCAAAGAGTTATCATGAATTAACAAGCGTACAGGCGTAGTATCAGCATCAGTGGCGCACAGGAGCACCACAAAAATCATATCAGTCTTAAGAAAACGAAAAGCACTAGTAGCATCCTAATTGGCATCCTGAGAGCGATCTTCCGGGTCTAGATCTTGGACTTGCTCCTTGGCCTTGCCAGCAGTCTTGCTCGGGCTCTTCACATCTGGACGGACAGGCGGAGGCACGGCCGGTGTAGAGGTGGACGGCTTTGCGCCTAGCTCTGCTTCTCTCTTTGCGGCTTCTTCTTTCCTCCTGGCCAGGTCAGTCGACCATCTTTCCACCATATCAAAAGGAGGAGGTGCATCCACCAAAATAACTTTGCCCTCAGCGTCATAAGAACTCATGATCTTGTCCAGTTCCATTTTGTCGGCCAAGGTAGTGGCTGAGGAGCGTACAGCACGTTGAATATCTTTGAAGTCCTTGGGCTCAAACTTGGACCCGTCAGCTTTGAATTCTGGAAACCCGGATGTTACCTTGGCCGGGTCAAGCTTAGGAAAATAAGCCTTCGCCAGTGTAAGGGCCCGGGTCATTCCAATCCGGCAAGCTGAGCGCTTCATTATCTCAATCCACCCAGGCACCGTTGAGAAGGCCTGCATAAGATTATCTTCTCCCGGGTATACCTCAGAAGGCCACTTGATAGCATCCAGTAAAAGTTTAGTACCGGCAAAAAATGTCCGAAGCACAGTCTTCAAAGTCTTAGCCTGAGTAATGGCATTCTCCTCCGGAGTAGCAAGGTTGGCACCTAAAATCGAAAAACACAAAGGCATATCAGTAATCTTGATTATTACAACGGCATGGTAGAGATACGCAAGTTAACGGCAAATAAAAACTTACTCAGTAAGATGCGGTAAGTGTCCGTGATCTGAGCCGACAAGTTATTCAGCGAAGATTGGGCAGCGTTGTACTTCTTCTTGTAAGTGGAGACATCTTTTTTCAGAGTCTTTACCTCTGCTTCAAGGGTCTCCCTACGCTCTACTTCAGCCTGTAAGAGCTGCTCAGCCTTAAGTAACGCTTCATCTGACTGAGTAATCTCTGCCTGCAAAGACCGGGCAAAGCTGTAAGCCGGATATCACGAGAGCATTTCCTCCGAGAAAATGATTACCGAAAAAATATTATGCGAAGTACCGAGAATAATTGCAAAAAATTATACTCGGAACTTGGGGACTAGTTGTATAATAAGGAGTATCAAGTGAAAGTTACCTGATGTGCTGCAGCTATACGTTCTAAAACAGTCCCTTCTGAAGCTTTCAAGGAGAGAAGAGCGCTCATCAGCTGGTTAAAGTCAGCGTTATCCGAGTTAGATGGCTCGGGTACCTGAAAAGTGGAAAAAGGAGCATTTCTTGTAACAGGAGGTGGCACCCGGGTTATCCGAATATCGGAGTTTGGTCCCCCTCCCGCGCTCGAAGCTGCTCCCGTTCCTTCCTCGCCTGCGTGCGAAGCAATGGGATACCCGGCATCATGCTTAGCCAGCTCCGGCGGCGACGTTTGCTCGTCACCAGCGTCGTTAGCCGGCCTATTCTCGACTCGGACCTCAGTTTCCGTGCCCTCATCGTCGCTAATGACAACTGTGGCTCTGCAGAAGGTGCAAGGATGCAGTTAGTCTTTGGTTGTGAAAAAAGTGGTAAAAGTTTGGCATAATGACAAGGAAAGAAGTTTACCCGGTGTTCACCGGGAAGTCCGAGGGGGATCCGCCGCTAGACCCGGAAGAGACTGAAAAGAGGCAGGAAAGGTTCGGGGTTACGTTGCAAAGGTTAACCCGGAAAGAAATTGTGTTTACGATGAATACCAGGGTGTTGAACCGGGGGCGGCGAAGCGACCGGGTTAAGGGTCTCGCTACCCGGATGATTCCGGGTTATGCGGCGCCTAGTCGTGGGTGGCTCCTTCAGTTATGATCAAAGGGGGAGAAAACGGGGTTAGCCCCGGAGTAAGGTTATGGGAACAAAAAAAAAAAAAAACAAGGAGTAGGGAGATGAAATAAAAACCTGGAGGGCTATCCTTTGAGATTTCCTCTTTGTTCCGGCTTTGGGGGTCGGTTCCGGCTCTTCCTCCTCGCTGGCGGACTTGTCCCTGCTGTCTTCTTCTTCTTCGTTTTGGCCTTCTCGTTCTGAAAAATATCCGAGTTATGGCATAAGGAAGAAGAAAAGGTGGGATTTAATACGTGTAAGGGATTGAATATGCACCTTCATCCGAGTTGGCGGCATCATCTTCCTCCTCCACATCTTCGGAACTAGGAGAGGTGTCGACTTTCCAAAAGTCATCATCGGCCTGAGGAGAAGACGCCAGGATAGTGATTAATATCGAGCCAAGAGAAGCAAATAAAAGTAAGCTGCTGGAAGTCAAAGTCGAAAGATAGAAAGACTCACTGCGGGGGCTGGATTCTCGAGGGTGAAAGGTTCTAATCCGGCTATGCCCCGGATCACCTCGAGCTTCTCCGTTAAAAAACCTTTGATCATCTTGTTCATATCGCTAGGAGCAAGGGTGTTAGGGGAGTATCGGATGGGGTCCGTGGTTTGACCCGAGTATTCACACATCAGCTTCTCACGAATGGAGTTCGGCTGAATGCGGAAGCTAACCCAGGCCTTCACCAGGTTTAGCCCGACGAGGCCTCGGGCGGACAAGATGGAGATCCTAGCTAACGAAGGCAAAATCGCCTCCCTGTCCGAGTCACAGGCGAAGGCGTTGAAAGACTCGGAGATGTCAAGTTGACCCTCCGAGTAACCCGGCAACTTCTTTTCGCCGGGTGGAGAGGTATCTTGGCAGTAGAAGTAAGAAAGCTGCCAGTGCTTTACATGAGAATTGAGAGAAATGGGGGGCATGAGGGAGTTCTTGCGGCGCTGGATAGAAACCCCGCCGCAAGTAAGAAGTGCGCCGTCGCCGCTTTCACGGCACGGCTTGCACTGGAAAAGTTCGACAAAAAGAGCCAGACTTGGCGGAGTGCACAAGTAAGACTCGGAAAGAACGATAAAATGGGAGATGTTTAAAATGGAGTTCGGGCCTATATCAAAGATACGGAGTTTGTAGTGGTCTAAGACGTCACGGAAGAAGGGGTGACCCGGAGGCCTGAAGCCCCGGGTCACGTGTTCAACGAAGCATATTACCTCATCCGTGGCTGGAGAAGGCCGGGTTTCGTTGCCAGGTGCTCTCCAGCGGATGGATTCCTGTGGAGGTAGGATTCCAAGCTCTACCAATTCCTCCAGTTTGGTCTTGGTGACGGAGGACTTCCCCCAGTTGGCTGAAATGGCGTTTGTGGATTTAGCCTTAGCCGGCTGTTTCCCCTGCCTCTTGGGCGCCATGGGATTGACCTGGTAAAACATTGAAGAAAAGGACGTAAGAAACAAAAACTTGGAAGTTAGCAGGTAAGCAGCTATCGGCAATTTAAACACAATCCGGCAATTGCCTCGCCGGGTCAAGTATGGTTTGTCCGGGTGTCAAGTGACTCTACAAAACCCAAAGAGCTTTCCGCAAAAGCAAATGTTTGAAGAAGCTAGGGGGATACTTATACGCATACTATCTGCGAATGAGCCGGAGAAGTAAGATTTTCTGAGGAGGGAGAACAAAGGCGGAAACTCTAGATGGCCCGAGCCTAAACTGGGGATCTTATTTCTAAATTTGTGACCAAATTAGTGATTACTGGAGTTAGGGGAGCAATACAAGCTATAAATCTTATCTATGGGAGCGGTTATAGTGGAAGTCGGTGAGTTAATCTGGCGCAGCCCGAGAAATCGCGGACCGCTCGATTCAGATTCAATCTGGGGAAGAACTAAGAAATTGCGAGAATAAGCTGGAGGATGTAAGGAACTTACCGAAGAGGATTGGAGTAAGGCCTTGCGGAGACAGATAGCGCAAGATTCGTGCCCTTTCGTGACCGTTGGCCGGCGAATCGGAAGCTTGACGGCGGATTCGGGAGCTGGAGCGGTTCGTGCGGTGGCGGAGCGCAAACGAAGTCGGATGGGCTCCGGCGAGATGCGTGGGGCTCCCGTGGTGGCACTCTGCGAGCTCGAGCTTGGGAAGAAGTGGAATGGGGGAAATGAGCTGTTAAGAGTTGGATTTGCTCATTGGTCTTTATTTATAACCGTCCGGGTGGAAAGGCTTAGCCTAACGGTCGAGACCCGGGGAATGCGGAGTAATTGGTGATTTCGAAATTTGAAAGGCACATTTTAGGCGCAGGCCAATATGATCCAGAGAAAAAGGAAGGGGAAATTGCCTTCCCTGTATCAGCGGTAGTTATCAAGAAGGATGTGGAGTCATGGAGTTCCTATTGAGATTTAAGTTTGAGAGATTAAGGAAGAACCTAAAAAGAAGAGCCGGGTTTTCACCTGGCTTCCTTGGCGCCAGTCGCGGCTATTCATAGACGCGCTGCGTCTTAATCCTCATGTGTTTGCATCTAATATTTCTGTAGGGAATAGCCAGCGCTTCGAAGAGTAAATCTTGGAAGCCCAAGCTATTCTGGGGACTACTGATGAGGGGATAGTAACCCGGTATGCCAACCCCAGGTGTAATCCGGCCCAAACGGTGTATGGACCAAATCCGGCTAAGGACGCAGAAGCTTCTGGAAGGCCCAGGGCTTGTAAGGATCGTAACCCGGATTGTGGGTTACGATAAGGAAAGCTAGGATACGTATGTAGAATTCGAGTAGGACTCAAGGAGCGCTTTGTATGGCAAGCCAAGGGGGGTATGAGTACTATATAAACCAATCCCTAGGCTTCGCCTGAGAGAGATTCAAGTCATAACTGTAACACCTATTATCGAGTATCCAGTATAATCATATCGAGATCCGGCGAGTTGTTTTCCGGCTCTTAGATTGCTTTCCGCCATGTCTTCCTTCGAGCTAAACCCTCTCCCAAATACCTGTGTCGACTTGCCCCTAGATCAGTTACCCCCGGTAACATCTGCCGTGATTATCCCACGACAAGCCTGCAAACAGAAGAGCGGCGAGTCCACCCGCGAGTATATTCAGCGATGGACCACGCTCAGAAACACCACAGGAAACATCTCGGAAGAAGTGGCGGTTGAGGCCTTCGCGAAAGGCGCCCGACGAACTGCTTCCAGAGAAGAACTGGGCCGAGCCGCACCCAAAACTATTGGGGAGCTGATGGTCATAGCCGACAAATGGGCTAATGGAGAAGACGCGGTGCGCAACGAGAGAACATCATCGCCCGCGCCCGAGGACGACCGCCATGGTCGAAGGAAAAGGAGGAAATACTACGATCACGAGGATCAAGAAGAGATGGTAGCAACGGAATTCACACGAAGTCGCGAGTGGAGACCGAAGGCTGAAGACAAAACTCCCGAGGAGGATCTCGATGCATACTGCTCGCTACATCTATTTACAGATAAGCGCACGGGCAAAACTAAGGCAACGCACCTTCTTAAGGACTACCGAAAGTTTATCGAAATCACTGAGGCCTTCTCGAAGAAAAGCAGATCGACAGCCAATCAAAATTACCCACCGCTTCCGGGAGCAGGACACCAAGGATTCCAGCTGCCACAACTCCTACCTCCACCAGCAAATCCAAACATGGCGCTAGCCGCACTACCTGCGCCACCTGCACAAAACGCCGGAGCCAACACGTACCCGAACCCGGCAGGACAATTAGGAATGATCCAGAAGGTCTGCCCGTCCCGCAGAGCTCAGAAGACAAACACAAGGCAAATATGCATGGCTGTGCAGACCCCGCCAACAAGGCCCGAATACCTGAAGATGGCGGACCAATCGATCACATTCTCGATGGAAGACCACCCACCACGAGTCTATCGACCAGGACACGCCGCCCTCGTAATCCAAGCACAGATTGGCAACTACGAACTGGCCCGTGTATTCATGGATGGCGGCAGTGGCATCAACATTATCTACGCGGATACACTCCGCCGGATGAACAGGAACCTGGACGGCCTCGTGGAATAAGAAACATCCTTCCACGGGATAATTCCAGGAAAGGCGATCCGCCCACTCGGAACAATTAACCTAGAGGTTGTGTTGGGCAATCGACGCAACTACAGAAGAGAATTCCTCGACTTCAAAGTAGTCGACTGGCCCTCACAGTACCACGCCATTCTTGGTCGAACAACGTTCGCCAGATTCATGGCAGTACACACTACGCGTACGTGAAGCTCAAGCTACCCGGGGAATATGGTGTCATCACCATCGACAGAGATTTCCAGAAATCTAACAAGTGCGACATCGAGTTCAACGAGATCGCAAAATCTTTCGGGATGCAAGAAGAACTGCAGGAGCTGGCAAAGACCACGGATCACTCCGTGATGCCCCTCACGAAGAAAAACGCGCCAGAATTGGAGTTCAGCGCCAACAGCGACACCCAAAAACATCAGGTGCACCCGACAGATTCTGCGAAGACAGCGATGGTCTCAACTACCCTCTCACAAGCATAGGAAAGCGCGCTCGTCGAACTCCTCCGTGAGTACTGGGAAATTTTTGCCTGGCAGCCCTCAGATATGCTAGGAATACCCAAGGAGTTCGCCGAGCACTCACTCGAAGTCTTCAAAGATGCGAAACCCATTAAGCAGACCACTCGACGGTTCTCAGAACCCAAGCAGAAAGCGCTTGGAGAAGAAGTAAACAGATTGCTAGCAGCAAAATTCATTAGGGAGATCAAGATATCCACTTGGTTAGAAAACCCGGTGCTGGTCCCAAAGAAGAACACTGACATCCTTCGAGTGTGCATTGACTACACGTCATTAAATAAGCACTGCCCCAAGGATAACTTTCCCCTCCCACGAATCGACCAGATCGTGGACTCCACCGCGGGCTGTCAACTCCTCTCCTTCCTGGACGCCTACTCGAGGTACAACCAGATCCGGATGAAGAAGGAGGACGAGGAAAAGACAGCATTCATTACACCCCACGGTGTGTACTGCTACACGACAATGCCCTTCGGGCTCAAGAACGCAGGCGCAACATATCAGCGCTGCATGCAAAAATGCCTCGCCAAGCTCATTGGCAAGAACGTACAAGTGTACGTTGACGACATTGTCATCAAAACTCGAGTAGAGGATACGCTCCTGGAGGACATTAGAGAAACATTCGACGCTCTCAACACATACAGGATCAAGCTCAATCCGACAAAATGCGTCTTCGGCGTCCCAGCAGGAAAACTTCTCGGGTACCTGGTATCCGCCAGAGGCATCGAAGCCAACCCAGAGAAAATACAAGCAATCTTGACAATGAAGGAGCCAACCAATCTACGCGGAGTCCAGCAGCTCGCCGGGCGACTAGCCGCCTTGAGCAGATTTATCGCGCGATTGGGCGAGCAGGCATTACCCTTCTACAAGTTGTTGAAGAAGACGGACAAATTTTAGTGGACACTAGAGGCTAAGCAAGCATTCGCAGATCTGAAACGATCGTAGCAAAGCAGGCGCATCCTTGCAACACCGCAAGAGAGGGAGCCACTTTACCTATACCTAGCCGCAACAAACCAGGTCATCAGCACGGCCATCGTAGTCGAACGACCTGAGGAAGACAAGGCATATGGAGTTCAACGACCGATCTACTATATCAGTGAAATGCTCTCGCCATGCAAGCAACGATACCCTCACTACCAGAAGCTCGCATATGGAGTTGTTCTCACAGCTCGAAAGCTCAAGCACTACTTCCAGGAACACACCATAACAATGGTTAATGATGCTTCACTCGGTACAATCATGAAAAACCCAATGGCATCTGGAAGAATAGCAAAATGGAGCAGCGAGCTGGGCGCTTGGGACATCATCTATGCAGGGCGAAACTCAGTAAAATCACAGGTACTCGTGGAGTTCCTGAGCGAGTGGACAGAGCTACAAACGCCCGGGCCGCCAGAATACACGAGTAATTGGATCATGTACTTCGACGGGTCCAAGAGAAACGAAGGAGCAGGAGCTGGGATCGTCCTAATATCACCAAGAGGGGACAAACTGCAGTACGTCCTACGATTGGATTTTCCACCCGATGATCCAGCATTGAACAACGACGCAGAATATGAAGCTCTGTTGCACGGGATGAAGATGGCAGTTGCGTGTGGAGCCACCCGACTAATGATCTACGGCGACTCCAATCTCATCGTGCAACAGACAATGAAGGAGTGCGACGCTATTGCTGAAAACATGGTCGCCTATCGTGACATGTACAACCTACTCGAAGGAAGTTTTAAAGGATGCGAGCTGAAGCATATTGCAAGATCCAGCAACGAAGAAGCAGACAGGCTGGCAAACATGGGTTCCACAAACACACCCATACCGCCAGGGATATATTTCGAGTGAATGACTAAACGATCAGTCAAAATCAAGAAAACTGCAGAGGCACCCGCAGCATCGGAGACAGAGGTCAGCCCGCAGGTTGCTATTATCGAGCTCATTAATCATATTTCGCGACAAATTTTTCTGGTCGAGCCAGTCTGGACGCAGAAATACCTCGACTTCTTGTTCGCAAAATAGCTCCCAGCAGATCCACGTGAGGCTCGACAGATAATCAGGCGAAGCAAATCCTTTCGGGTGATCAACGGAGAATTGTACAAGCAGAGCATCTCAGGCATACTGCAACGATGCATAGCACCCGAGGATGGCAAGGAATTATTACAAGACATCCATCAAGGAGATTGTGGACATCATGCTAGCTGGAAAGCAATCATGGGAAAAGCCAGAGGATCATGTACTTCGACGGGTCCAAGAGAAACAAAGGAGCAATCATGGGAAAAGCCAGAGTAATTGGATCATGTACTTCGACGGGTCCAAGAGAAACGAAGGAGCAGGAGCTGGGATCGTCCTATTATCACCCAGAGGGGACAAACTGCAGTACGTCCTACGATTGGATTTTCCACCCGATGATCCAACATCGAACAACGACGCAGAATATGAAGCTCTGTTGCACGAGATCAAGATGGCAGTTGCGTGTGGAGCCACCCGACTGATGATCTACGGCAACTCCAATCTCATCGTGCAACAGACAATGAAGGAGTGCGACGCTATCGCTGAAAACATGGTCGCCTATCGTGACATGTACAACCTACTCGAAGGAAGTTTTAAAGGATGCGAGCTGAAGCATATTGCAAGATCCAGCAACGAAGAAGCAGACAGGCTGGCAAACATGGGTTCCACAAACAAACCCATACCGCCAGGGATATATTTCGAGCGGATGACTAAACGATCAGTCAAAATCAAGAAAACTGCAGAGGCACCCGCAGCATCGGAGACAGAGGTCAGCCCGCAGGTTGCTATTATCGAGCTCATTCATCATATTTCGCGACAAGTTTTTCTGGTCGAGCCAGTCTGGACGCAGAAATACCTCGACTACTTGTCCGCAAAATAGCTCCTAGCAGATCCTCGTGAGGCTCGACAGATAATCAGGCGAAGCAAATCCTTTCGGGTGATCAACGGAGAATTGTACAAGCAGAGCATCTCAGGCATACTGCAACGATGCATAGCACCCGAGGATGGCAAGGAATTATTACAAGACATCCATCAAGGAGATTGTGGACATCATGCTAGCTGGAAAGCAATCATGGGAAAATCCTACCGAGCAGGATTCTACTGGCTTACAGCAACCAGAGACGCAAAGGAACTTGTCGACAGGTGCAACGCTTGCCAGCGATTCGCACCAAAATCACACGCACCTGCTACGGAATTGCATATGATACCCATCGCCTGGCCTTTTGCACAGTGGGGGTTGGACATGGTAGGACCACTACGCAAGTCCACGCCAGGTGGATACACACACTTGCTGGTCGCAGTTGACAAATTTACCAAATGGATTGAAGCCATGCCAGTAACCTCGGCTAGCGCCCAATGTACTGTCAAATTCCTCGACTCCATCGTATGCAGGTTCGGAGTACCACACGACATCATTAGAGACAATGGTACTAACTTCACAGCAAAGGAAACACAGTAGTTCTGCGAAGAAAAGGGCATCAACTTCAAATTTGCCTCAGTTGCCCATCCGCAAACCAACGACCAAGTCAAAAGATCCAACGGATTAGTTTCGGCTGGCATCAAGAAACGTCTACTCGATCGTCTGCACCCAGCAGCAGGACATTGGGCAGAAGAGCTACCCTCCGTGCTATGGAGTCTCCGCACAACTCCAAACCGATCCACAAACTACACACCATTTTTCATGGTCTACGGGGCCGAAGCAGTCCTTCCTGAGGACGTCAGGTTCAGCGCCCCACGGGTTGTTGCCTACAGCGAAGAAACCTCCAACAGGGCACTCGCGGATGATATGGACGCACTCGACGAAATGCGCGATATTGCACGCGCAAGATCCGCAGTATATCAGCAGTCGCTGCAAAACTATCACAGTCGCCGCATACGCCACAGGGCCTTCGCGGCAGGAGATCTGGTGCTACGGCTCAAGCAGAAGGAAGGACACAAGCTCGAGCCACCATGGAAAGGACCCTTCATAATACACGAAGTTATCCCAGGTGGCGCCTATCGACTGAAGAATCCAACAACTGGAGGCATCTATTCCAACCCTTGGAATGTTGCGCAACTCCGCAAGTTTTACCCCTAGATTTATTTTACTCGCAGATACATATCTTTGATTGGACCATCAGGAAGTCTAGCTATGGAGTTAAAGTTCACCTCAGGATGCCACAACCGGACGAAAGAGAGAGCCACCGCCGAGCCGCAAGTCATCTGATCGCGAACACACTCGCGAATCTCTCCTTCTCGCCCGAACACCCTGAGAAGATGGCTCCAATCTTCAGGACCCCTTTGCAGTGGATAGAAAGCGGCGTTCATTGCAATCAAAACCTCGTGAAAGGAACTCAAGAGTATCTTCGCCTGAATGACTCGGAACTTCAAGGTAGCAAGCACAAAACCTCGACTACGATCGGACCAAAAATTGTTCGCATGAGGTTTCGAGCTGCTAGCTTTTTGAAAGATGTGGTTCTCCACCCATTGTTTTTCATTCCTGTCATCCGGCCGAACAACTGAAAAGCAAAGATACATGATCAAAAAAGGATACAAGACAAAGAAGACTTGGGGGCTGAACTACTTACAGAGCAAATCATTGGCAACAAACGCCAATTCATCCATCACAAACTGCTCGCGTTCATTCGCTAGCTTTTGTTTGGACTTGGCTACATCCACTACCCCACGCAATGCTTTTAGCTTGCGTTCACCATCCGCCACACGATCACGGAGGCCTGCAAAGGTGCCAACAGCAGCAACAAGAGGATTTGCTGGGGTAGCAGATCCACCTGAAGACTCCGCAGCAACCCCGACTACCTGACAGAAAATAGGGAAAATGAAGGAATAAGATGCCCCCATTGAAGATGCAATAACCACCTATTCGACAGGTGCTCGGGGGCTACTCCCATTGGGAGAAAACACACAACAAATCATTCACAGTAAGCATCTCAGAAAAACACCTCGATTAAAACGACTCGATTAAAACGATGAAAATACGGGAATGCATCCCAAGGTTCATTACAATCGAAAGGGCGAACTACGAAGAAAAGATAACTAAGGAGCTAGAGATGTGCTGCCACTCGCTACGGTGCCTCCCCTGACACGGGCGAACAACTCGGATAACTTCCGAGCAAGGACTCCGGCTGGCTCGCCAAAACGACAAAGCCCTACCTTTTTGCCCGTGGAAGGATCAACAGGAAGCTCCGAGTAGGTCTCCTCCAAGCCGGTGACTCCATGCGCCAGCGCGAATTGGATGGCGGTCTTCGCCCCAGATTCTGATTGAGCAACTGCGTAGGTATCAAGGAGATTGCTCTCCGAGAAGATCTTCAGCAGACCACCCAGCGCGGGTGGAGACACGGCGTTGACGAGAAGGCGGCTGTGCAGCTGCGTCATCACTCGAGTGGCGTCGCCAATCAAGGTGAAAACCCCTTCGGCATGCCTCCTAAGTTGAGCGCAAGAATCCGTCAGTGCATCCACGCGAGGGATCCCAGGAAGCTCCAGTGGGACACCCAGAAGATCTACAAAGAAAAATGTTAAGATCCAAAGGACCCACCAAGACAAAAGAAAAATCATAGGACAAAGGCAACTCACCCGCAAAGCGCTCGGCAAGAGGACGAAGAAAGTCGAGAAGGTCGGCATCCGCCTTGGTGCCAGCTTCCTCCAAGTTCTTCAGAGCATCCTGGGCAGCCGCAAGCTTTCCTTCGAGATCGGCCGACATCATGCGGGAAGACTCGAGTTCCCGTCGAATGGCCGCCAACTCAGCCTCTTGAGCAGTTGCCCGAGTGGAGGCACTTGTCTTCTCGGTCTTCATAAACTCAAGTTGAGCTGCGCAGCAATAGTTATCAGAGCCGAAGAATTAATGGAAAAATAAAGACAGAAGAAGACGGTAAACTTACTTCGAAGAAGCTCATTCTCCGAGGTGAGTCGATCACGGTCTGATCGAAGGATCCCGCATTCCGACTCAGCGAGAACGACACGGCGACCAAAGGCCGCAAGGGAGTCGATAAGCGACTGCGAGGAACATGAAGATAGAAGAATCAGAAAAAAGAAATTTGAGCCTATACTCGATTGTAAACATTCGAATATAGCCTCGGGGGCTACTCCCATTGGGAGCACTGTCGTGCACCCGATAAAATGAAGAAGAATAAATAAGAAGACTATCTCTGAGCCTGTAGCCGATCGCATGCGATCGACTACAGTCTCGGGGGCTACTCCCATCGGGAGCACTGACGTGCACCCGATAACAAATCCAAAGATGATAAAGGATTGAAGAAGCAGGCAGCAAAGTTTACCTGGCCTTGAGCGAAGGAGAGGGGATCCGCCGAGCTACCTGACACCTCCTTCGAAGCCGAAGCCCCCGCAGCAAAACTAGGAATTCTGTATTCCATAGTCTCCGCGTTGGGGGCTACACTCGGTGAATTTTGGACGGTGTCGGAGGTAGGAGTTTCACCCGCAACTCCCACTTTATTCCTCTTTTCGGGAGGAAGGGAAGAGGCGTACCTGCGAGGGCTGATAGCTTGCAGACTACAATGAAGACAATACGTCAAAAAAAGATGAGAAAGGAAATGTTCGAATAAAAATTAAGAAGAGAGACTTACTCGTCGTCATCTTCATCATCCAACATATCCGCATTCCAGGCGGTTTGGATATTTGGGAATGAAGGAGAAGGGGCGAGAGTGTGCAGTGGAGTTACGATGAGGGGCCCCTTTCCGGGCGATTCCTCCAAAGAATTGTCCTTGGAAGTGGCCTCGTCACCCTCCACTCGACGGCGTTTGCGCTGGAGGAGACCGTCACCCGAGTCCTCCGCACTATCCGAGGAGTCACTCTCGGAGCTCGAAGAGGCGTCAGCAACACTGGTGTCGGCTGGGCCGTCCAAGTTACTTGCCAGCAAATCCGAGGCATCCTCCCCGGATATTGGCGGGTAGCAGGTGGCCACGGCTAGGATCTATCGAAGAAGATAAAAGGAAAGAAGAATTTCAGTCAACTAGAAACTTTCGAGCTGGAAAAAGACGAAATCCAAAGAGAAAATTCAAAACTTACTTCAGCTGGCGGTGGCCTTGATGCCTCAAAAGTGGCTACTGGGCACTCGGGGAAGGTGTCGCCCTCCTTTAAACTGGTGAGAGCCGCGATCTTCTTCTCGAATTCAGCATTCGAGAGTTCTTATCGGCTCACGCGACTAGGATCCCCGGCACCCTGGTACTCCCACATCGCGGATGGCCTATCCTGCAGGGGCTGAACCCTGGGCTTGAGGAAGACACTGGCCAAGTGCAGGCCGTTCAGCGCGATTCCTGCGGCTTGGTCGCAGAGAGTGGCCACCTTGGCGAGTAGAGGAGCGACAACCCGGTTTTCTTCAGCCGAGAGTTTGTGCGCCCAAGACTTCGGCTTCTTCAAAACAGCGAACAGATGGAATTCGTCGACTCTATCCGCGTTGTTGTCGGTGACGTAAAACCATTTTTTTCCTCCATCCTTGGGCAGAGTCGATGAAGTTCATCGTGAAGTAGCCGTTCTCCGACTTCGCCTGGATCTCGAAGCCGCCGGTGCGCAACGGCTCCCCAAGCTCCGTCTCCACCCGCGATCTCTCGCGGAAGACGCGCACCTTGAAAAGGGCCTTCCAAAGACCCCAATTTGGGCGAATGCCCAGAAAGCACTCGTAAAGGACAATGAAGCACGAGATGTGCTGCACTGCGTTTGGAGGCAAATCATGGAGCTGTATGCCGTAGACATACAGCAGAGCCATGAGGAAGGGGTGGAGAGAGAGTGAAATCCCGTGCGACACGTGATCCGCGAAGATCACGCGTTCGTTCGCGCGGAGATTAGGTACCTCCTCTTTCTTGCCGAGGTGTACCCGTTTCTCCGCTTCCGGGGGCAGCAATCCATCTCGCTGCATTCCCTTGATGCTTTTGGCCGTGGTGTTGGGAGAGCGCCAATCGCCCGAGCGCGGTGCGGGTGGCGCTGGAGCCTCTCCTGACGCCCTCGACGACGAGACAGCAGCGCTTCGTTTCTTGCCTCCTGCCATTGCTGCTAGCACGAGCTCGAAGAGAAGGAAGGTGGAGCGCGAGGAAGAAGATGAGCAAAGAAGGCAAAGGCTGGGAAATTTTCACCGTTTCACCAAGGCCTGCTTTTATACACAGGGCCAGTCGATCCAAGCCACTCGATGTGCCACGTGGCGTCCATCGCAGCCGCCGCGTGCGAAGGCGAAACGAGAAGGCGGCGGATGCTGTTTCGTGTCACGATCCTAACAGTGGATCGTGCGCATTTACTGCGCAGTTCGCGTAAAAACCGGGAACGACGTCTCGTTTCCGGTCAAAAAGCTGACAAAGTGGGCCAGCCCTTCTGCTCTCACTCCGTCACGTCCCATCGGGAGGATAAAAGTGCGCCATGACGTCATAGTGTGCATCATCAAGCTGAAGAATCTTTCAATTGGAAAGTTCAAACACGAAATTAACTTCGTATGGACTAACTCCTTCGAATAAAAATTTCAAACACGAAAATAATGTCGTATGGACAAATTATGACGTGAAATCTCTTTCACAGGAGAAATACCATACACACGAAAACTCTTTAGTATGGGCACAATACCCCAAACATGAAAACTCTTTCATATGGGCATAAAACTACGAACACAAAAACTCTTTCGTATGGACAAGGAAATCACAAATTCAAAAACTACACGAGTAGGCAGATCCTGCCACTCATTTACATGATGTCTGTACATCACAAACCTGGATTGTTCGACCGACTAGGTACATCCGGATGCCATATTCTTTCAAATATGAAGGTAAGACCTGAATGATCTCTCTTGAGGGCCTGGAATCGCACTCAAGCTGTGTCCTCCGGTATGATTCCGTGTCAACAACACGAAGAAAAATCCTAGCGGACGCGCCGGGTACCCCTATATGTTAAGTTCGACCCGGTAAGACCACTACGGCCCAGTCGCAACAATTACCTCATCGGGTTCGAGTCGGAGGTCTCGAATCTGTGTAGGCGAGAACTATTTTTGCCCTAGTTGCAACTAATTGGCCCTGATCTCTCGGGAGAGCCAAGCTACTGCGCCATATCCTTTTGCGATAACATCCATAAAAACAGGCACTTGCATTACTCGATACTCGGGTGCAAAAGCTTGTCACACAGGGTACACACCCTCTAAACGGAAAACGACCATACTGGTTATCCGAAAGAAAGATAAAAAATCGGACCGTCTACTCGACTGGAAAAAATCCCAATCGAGCAAACGCTCGGGGGCTATCGACGAAGGGATGGATCTTAGACCTTGCGGGTAAGGACACCCCGTCTTAGGCCCAACGTTAAGGCCCAATAAGGGAAGCCCTTGGAGTGTTCTAGAAGGCCCACATGAAGCCCACCCGCAATACCTTGCGGGTTAAGTTAGGAAACTTGTAACCGACATAGGGTTAGAGTTCGAGTCCTCTCCGGGTAGGGTTTGAGACCTGGCCACCCATATAAGGCCAGGAGAACCATCGGAATAGGACCAAGCAATATCGCATCACCAAAGCCTTGAGATCGAGATCGCACCCTCGACTTGAGCAACCACCATTGTAACCGATCTACTCTTGAATACAGATCGACGGAGGCAGGAGTAAGGGTTTTACCTCTATGAGGGCCCCGAACCTGGGTAAATCTTGCCCCCTGTTTAGCCGACGATCGCCACCAGCGCTCATGGCTTCTCCTATTCGAAACCCTATGGGTTCACCCGAGGGATTTGTAGAGTCTCAGATTCGACAGTAGTCCACCTAGTTGTTTAAGTCTTAGAGTTTGTTCTATCTTTGTTTACCTTTGTTGTTAAGTCTATTTGGAGCCAAGACCAAGTCTAATTCCTTAATGAGATTCAGTCATATACTTAGACAACTAGTGAACCTATAAACACTAGTACCACAGTTTTCTACCTACTTCTCCACTCCCCATTCTTGCTTCAAGAATTCATCAACTTAGCAAAATGGAGATCAAGACTCAAGCATAAGAAGAAAACTTCATTTTCAACTTGGTGGAAACATGAAGAGCTACAAGGAAGATCAATGAAGAAATTTTTAAGGAAATACTTGGACTCCACAACTAGAAGAAACTCAAGGAAGTACAAGTGTGAAGAAATTTAGAAGAAAACACCTCTCTCTTTCTATCTTTCTTCTTATTTTCTTTCAATTTGACTTAGTGGTATTTATGTCCATCCCATACCCAAACCAATTAGTGAAGTTAAAGGAATGAACAATTTATCAAGAACAAGAGAAGAATCCATCCAAGGAACAAGACTACCATAGAAGCATGAAGATGATCTTCAAGAAGACAAGCATGTGAAGACTTATGCCATCCACACAAGTTGAAGAATAACAAGTTGTTTTTGTCCAACCCTTGGACCAAATGGAAAATCCCAATACTTTATCTTGTTATCTATATGGATATGAAGTTATTTGAACCTATACCTACCCTAAATCAAAATGGAAAGACTAACTTAGATCACTCAAATATCTTGATGAAAATGACTAAGTGTTACACATTGTTACGTGTTACTTTAGTTGAAATAGTGAGATCACCTTGGTGAACTCATGGAACTTCCTCGACAAGTATGGTATTAATAAAGTTTGATCTCTTCAAACCCAACCAAGTCTAACCCAAGTGTTTTCTAGGAGCTTACTTATGAATCCATCATGGTATGAATATTTTCAAACTCCAGCTTAACCAACCCTGGTCATAGTAGATAACCATAAAACCCTTTTGCTATGGTTGCTACTTGGTGTGTTTTCTTCAATTGTTTGTATGATTGCTAGAATGTTTGTTTATTTTGTTATTGTGTTTTCAATGAATAGATTGTACGAAGAGCATCGATCTTTTGTGAAGAGAGTGTGAAATCTTCACCAACTTCAACAAGGCAAGTAACACACCATCAACTACCCATTATTTTCTATATGCACTAGTTGATTTTGAGTAGTATGCATGATAGGAAATTTTACTAAGTTATACTATGTTATGCTATTATCCTAGTAGTGTGTAGCCATCCCTTTTACCTTGTTATTTTGATAGCCTTAGAATTTATTAGATGCTATGCAATGTTACAAATTGTTTTACTAGATGTTGAGAAAAAATCCTAAGTATAGCTAATGAATGAACCACCTGAGTGGAAGTGGTAAGACTGGTTTATGTTGAATGTTGCCTTAGGGCCCTTTTCGAAGGGTTATTCCACTTGAGGTTGTCACTTGCGGATGGCCACCCAGGAACAAAGAGATTACTATGTCCCTATAAGTCTAGTAGCTTACCGTGCAGCCTTTTGACATATGGGCTCTGTCTTGATCAACTAAGTTGTGAGAGTTCAGCCCAAGCTTGACTAGCAGATGTAGCAAAATTATAGGTGGAACGGTCTTGCCGGTGGGTTTGGACTTCTTCTTCTGAAAGATCTCGTCACAATTCTCTCCTTTCCATGATGCACTCCGGGTGTATAGGATGTTTGGGCTACTTGAAGACAAAGGGTGAAAGTGCACAACCTCTGCAGAGTCAACAAACTAACATTTTAGCCGTGTCCCAGGTTATGGACAACTATGAGCAGATGGACAAGGATTGACGGAAGAATCTCATCACCAATTTCAATAAGTAAAATGTTGACCAAGTGAGGAGTATTGTGGTGCTTGGATCCTAATCCAATGTTGCCAACCCTTTCAAAAGAAAAGTTTGTTTTACAAAAGAGATAGGACAAAACTGGCTTTATGCAAACTTAGCCTAAACTCCACTCAGCCAAATAAGCATGTAGTATTAGTCTTGCCATTTATATCCACCATAGTGTTACTTGCCAATGCATTAAATTGTATAGACTCCCTTGTGGCTGCATATTCCATATTGCAGATGTTTCTGAAGACGAGTGAGGATTTCGTTTAGGATCTCGAGACTATCGCCAACATGTTTTGCATGTGGCACATGAAGAAGATGGGCTCAATGTTGTACTATGTTTTCCGCTGTATTTATTTGTTTCTGCTAGTCTTCTGAGACTATGCAAGTTGTAAATCTTATTTTGTAAAGACTGGATCATGCGATGTAATAGAATTTGATGCATTTGCATGATATTTCATTTTGTACTGTGGTGCTAGCAATTGATCCAGGGACTAGCACAATAACACAGGTATTCCATCTTTATTAAAAGTTGGGATGCTACATATCTATAGGGGTCATAGGGTTCCGTAAGAGTTTCAGGCAAAAACCGAGAAGGGGGAAAGTATTGGAGGGGGTAGATTTTCCCCCATGGCCGTAGCCAACATATGGGGGCTGCCATGTGGGCCCAAGGGAACAACATTAATGTGCATTGCCCCTCCCTGGTTTTTTTCGTGTTTGGTTGAAGAGAGAAAAAAGAAAAACCAAAAAAGGAAAAGGGAAGAAGGAAGGGGGAATTGGACTCCACATGGAGTCCAATCCAAATCCTCCAAGGAGTAGGGTGCGGCCACCTCCTTGGTGGGGCGGGGGAGGGACTCCTCCCTCCCAAAAAAAAGTATCCCCCTTCTCCACCTATAAAAGGACCCCAAGCCCTTGAGGCAAAACACATCAACGGGCTCTCAAGCCTCTCTGTCTCTAGTAGAATTCGAGCCTCTAATTAGACTATCTAATTAAGAGCCCCTCTAATTTAATTAGAGCTTACTCTAATTGGGGGTTTGAGGTGTTCTCTCCCAATTAGATCTAGCTTCTAATTGATCTCTCTTTATCATGTGTTGAGAACTACACCTTCTTATACACATGTAGCGCCTAGTCCTGGACGACGAAGCGCTACAGTATTAGTCCTGACGTATGTGTGCGAGCTCTCAGAGGGGTAACATGTGAGACTCTCACTCTAGGGTCAATCTGTTGGATACGGGGAGTCGTTAAAATCCTCACCCACAAGCATCTTCAACAGGCTTCATCGACATCATCACCGACATTCCGTCCTCTTCTATGAGTCTCGTACACGATCTCGAACTAGATCTGGGAATCGTTATTCACTTGTATCTTCATAGGTAGATCTTGGTGGTTGCGCAGAATGCATGGAATTTTTTAAAAATTCCCGTACACACAACACAGTAAGAGTTACCAACCTTCTCACCATCTTAGATGTCTCTTTTGCAGAAATATAGTGAACTCATACCAAATGGTAGGCCTTCCGTACTTTTCACACTTCATGGCTCAGCTCACCGCATGATCCTCAACCCAGCCATGAATACTTGGAAGGAATACATACCAGATGTCAAGATCTATATGGATTTCGACGAACGTATCAAAAAAATGATTGGAACTTTTATATTCCACACGCCAAGATCTCCAACATGGACTTCAAAAATCGCATCAACGACATCTTCAATGGCGCACACCACATCCCCTTTCAAGATGCTAAAGCAAACAAGGTAGTTCAAGAGTCATGGACGACTCTTTTCGGGGGGGGGGGGGGGGCTGATGTAGCCCAACCATTTCCACCAAGCACACCAAGTACACAACCTGATCCCATGAAAAGAGATCACGTCAACACACTTCAAATCAAGGTGAATCACTCCTATTCTTGCATGACATGAAACATTCGGTGGATGGTTCGCTGCCTCATGTGCTTGCCCTTTGCATACTCACTATAACCACCCAATGAAGCCCCAAGACATCACCAAGGATGGTCAAGAAGTTGCCCTCAAAGATTGTACCAAGATGGAGAAGATCATGAGGAAGAGCAAGACAAGAGCTCCTCCTGGAGCCGCCGGTCCATCCGACCTGAAGAAGGACTCAACGCAGTCCCATATGCCGCACGATCCGGCGCAAGGTGGCCAGCCGATCCAATGCTGCCCCAGGTGCCGGATGCTACCAGCAAGGCCGCGACAACCCTCGGGTGGATCACGTCCCAGTGCACCGGACGAGACGACAAACGCATGCCAGACGAACCGGCGACCCTACCGGACGTGCCGATGACCCAAGCCCGATGACCCCACCGGAATCCTTTCCTACAACACCTGCAAAAGATGTGAAGCCTCAGCCGCCGAACGTACCGACGTTTGAAATGCTGGACCACCCGGCCTGCCTGCGTGCAGAAAACAGAAAACAGGCCTTCGGCGGTGTAACTTACGCCTTTGCCCCACCTACTATCTAAGGACCCCTTTGTCTCATAGCTAGGGTTAGGATGAATCTGAGGATTACACGAGCCGAGAATCTTATGTACTCCCTTTGGGACACTATTAAGGCTACTCCTACAATGTGAATCTGGAATCATATCAAGACTGCACCCTATACTACTTGTATTCGAATCGTATCAAACTACTCCAAGATAGTTGCTCTTTCCTTTTGGGATTCAAGTAGCATATCTTCAATCTTTCTAACTAATCCTTTAGATTATATTGGTGCGATGGACCGGCCGTAGGAGTTAAAACAATTTCAATTAAGGTGAGTTCGGTTTGGATTGACGGCCGTGTGGCTTAGTTGCTGGGATTCAGTTCTTGCTAGTTATCGGCTATTTTCTCTCGGATCTCTCTCGTGTTTTTCATGTTTTTCACCATTTTTTTTGGTCAAACTGTTAACATCGGGCCACACCCGAGCGGCGACTGCATCAGGCAGAAGATGTATCCTAGTTTTGAGGAGCATCTTTGGATGGTCTCAGCTAGATATTCGCACTTTGGGAACATGGGCAGAATACGGATACGGATACCGCGATACGATAATTTTTCAAAAACATGGATACGGGGATACGTTTCATATATATAATATAATTAAAAACATGTAAAAATTTGTGGTGTTTTATATGAGAATGACCATGAGAAAGTACCAGAACATTATATAATCCACAATTCATTGGATAGCAATGTATAAATTTTAGCCAGGGTGTTATATAATGTACAGTTATGTTTCTATTTGGTATCTAGGATCAGTTTGGTATGTATAATCTTCAATATACTTTATTGCATGTGTCTCCCAAACATATCCTAGGTGTATCTCAACGTATTCAAAAATATTTTATTTTTATGAAAATGGAAAATAGCCAGATATGTACGGAATAAGTATCCTTCACGTATCCGGCTGTATCCCCGTATCTGAGCGTATCCGATACGGATACGTGACATTTTTGCCGTATCCGCGCTTCCTAGGGCAGACATAATCCTGCGCCTGTGCCCGAGCCAACACTGATGCTAGGCTACGAGCCAACGTTGATGCTAGGTTACGAATCACCATTCGGGGGTTGCCCTCCGGTCCAGCTAGGTTGGGACATGTCGAAGATGGCCGGCGTGCTCTAGTCCGTGTGTGTCTGGTGCAACACAAGGTTCCAGCATTTTGGCACCGCTTTATTTGCCCCGCATGCAAGGACAAGACATCCGGTCATCTTATAGCATACTCAACAATGGTTCAGCGCTTTAACACTGGGTTCAGTGTCCGTTGCTATTTCCATGATTCCATCATGTAGGCCGATTCTCGTGTTGACTGCACGTGCTGTTTCTGTTGCTGTTTTCCATCATGTTGGACTATGTATCAATGTGGTAGTTACTGTGGACGCATTGACTGGCTGATTTTCTTGTTGAGTCTGAAAATTAGCTTCCCCGCCTTCTCGATGGAGTAGTGCTCCATGTGCTACCTCCGTACCCCAAATGGTGGCCCCCGTCTTGAAAATATTTATGGCATCCTGCACACCTTGTACTACCTCCATTCACTTCTACGAGACATTTCAATTATAGCCACATGCATTTTAAAATGAGTGACATAGACTTATTTTGTACATAGATTCGTTCATTTTACTATGTATGTGGTCAAAATTAAAATGGTAAGTAGTGTGACTTATAAAAGTGGACGGAGAGTACAAAGGTTGGGTATTGTGTGCGATCCCACGGGAAAGGGTGGGTCTTCGGTGGACAGTCCACTTTCCAAAGCTTCTGAAAGACCTGAAAGATTTGTTACACTGATTTTTTTTTTTGAGTAAAAGCAAATAGCTTGAGAGGAAGAGGAAGGATTATTCACTACTCTGGCCTTTTTTGTCTAGTAAAAGGGCTAGCTCCCGAAGTATCATCTTTTTGTGCATCACAAACACAGAACTAACCCTTTTTGTACTTCCTTGTACTAGAGAGGAAGGGAGCATGACAGACACTTTTTTGCATGGTAATACGTATCTCAATTATAGAATAAATATCCGGTTACAGAGCACGTAAACACCGATCTTACAGAACTGAAAAGATAGGATAATCTTATGCAAAAACCAGCGCCTGTCCCTCTCCTCCGACACCACCGAAGCGGCCACCAAAGGAAAAGAAGACAAATCACCTCTTCACCCGAGCTCGACGCGGCTCCATCGCTGATCTGCAGCTTTACAGACCTCCAAAGTAGTTTGCCAGAAGCAAAACCATTGCCGTTGAACGAATCAGACCGGGGCAACATGTCCCCGGACACGCCATCGAACTTCAGAACTGACACCCCCGCATGACGACGACGTCGAAGGAGGAAACAGAACTACCTGCCTCTAACCACACACCCAGCATAAGAATCATCTTCCAGCTGTCACCTGCGCAGACAACAGTGTGCGCGCACTCCTGGACGACACATCCTCCCTGCTCCACCATGACGTCGGAGACAACGCCGCAACAACGGGGACAGAGCAGAAGGAGAGACACACCTGATGGAGTCACCGTCGCCATCTCGCCGACACCATCCAAGAACCCTAAATTTGCCGATTTGAAGGATCGGCAAACACACGATGCCATCAACTCCGAGACGCCGCCATGAAAGACGCCGCCGGTGTGGGAGTGGAGTTGAGACAAATTTATTCGTCCGGGCGCCGCTCCCACCACCCCAACAGCACACCACGACACACAAATCCAAAACCTAACTACAGAGCGGAGGAACGGGGTCGCCCCTCCCTTCTGCCGCCGAGGCGGCAGTTGGAGGGAGAGGGGACCAACGCCCTGGCCGGTGGAGATCGGAGGAAGACGAGCGCCTCCCTAGTCGCCTGGCTCCTGGCAGCGGCTAGGGTAGGAAAACACGATACAACCGACAAAACAGATCAAAAGCTTTCTCTGCGCACACAGATCAAAAGCTTGTTTCCGCTTCTTTCTTAGCTGATTTAGGTTGCATGTAGTTCTGGAACTAACTAGAGGAAAAAACTGCGAACCGCTTTGTGTGGTTTACACATGGGAATTTTGTTCGTTTGGTTCTCCTGGAACGGTAGGTTCTCGGGAACAAAAACTTGGAAGGATCATCGATTTAACCGGAAGGATTTTGACGTCAATGACAAGCCTCAACGCATATCCCATGATCTTGCTATTTCGGCCGAGAGGAGTCGTTGTCTTCGATTGGGGAAGGATTTGGACATCCCACACATATCCTGTTATCTTGCTATATATGATTCGAGAAGAATTGGGACTCCAGCAGAATTCCTACCAACTTAAACTTCATCACGAGAGAGATACAAGTACACTACCGCCATGCATGTGAGATCTAAATGCATGAAAACGGCTGATGTGGCAATGCATGTAAAGAATTTGCTTCTTTGTATTAGAGGGAAAGGGATCATGCGTGCTTCCTCTTACCACTAACTTCATGTCTGACTTTATCGCTCCCAATGAACTATACTAGACTCATTTTGTACATAGATTCATTCATTTATGTATGTGGTCAACATTAAAATAGTAAGTAGTATGACTTATAAAAGTGGATGGAGGGAGTACAAAGGTTGGGTATTGCATGCAAGTATCCACAGAAAATGGTGGATCTTCGGTGGACAGTTCACTTTCCAAAACTTCTGAAAGAGCTAAAAGATTTGTTACACTGTTTTTTTGGAGTAAAAGCAAATAGTTTGAGAGGAATAGGAAGGATTATTCACTACCCTGGACTTTTTTGTCTAGTCAAAGGGCTAGCTCCTGTAGTATCTTATTTTTGTGCATAACAAACACATAGCTACCCCTTTTTATGTGGATGTATGGTGCAGGAATTATTATAAAGAATTTGCTTCCTTGTACTAAAGAGGAAGGGACCATGACGTACACTGAAACAGTTTCTGTGCGCAGACATATCAAAAGCTTGTTTCTACCTCTTTCTTAGCTGATTTAGTTTGCATGTAGTTCCGGAACTAGAGAAAAAAGTTGTGAACCTAAAGGATTTATGTCCGTGATGCCTTGTGTGCTTTACACATGGGAATTTTGTTCGTTTGGTTCTCCTGGAACAGTTAGATTCTCGGGAACGAAAACTTGGAAGGATCATCGGTTTAACCGAAAGGATTTTGACGACAATGACAAGCCTCTACGCAGCTCCCATGATCTTGCGATTTCGACCGAAGGGAGTCGTTGTCTTTGATTCGGGAAGGATTTGGATGTCCCACACTTCTGCTATTATCTTCCTATATATATGATTCAGGAAGGATTTGGACTCTAGTCGAATTGCACTTAACTTATACTTCATCACGAGAGAGATAGAGGTACACTACCGCCATGCATGTAAAATTCAGAGCACATGCATGTGAGATCTCAATGTATGAAAACGGCTGCTGTGGCAATGAATGTAATTTTTTTTCTTCTTTGTACTAGAGAGAAAGGGATCATGAGTGCTTCCTCTGACCAATAACTTCACGTGTGACTTTAGAAATTATGTGTCCTCTTACCACTAACTTCACGAGTAGAACAAGATCCATTATCTTCAAGCTTTGATGAAAAGTTGTGGCTGGGGGAAGGGGGGTTGCCCCCCAGTGAACTACACTATACTCATTTTGTACATAGATTCGTTCATTTTACTATGTCTGTGGTCAAAATTAAAAAAAGTGGGTGGAGGGAGTACAAAGGTAGGGTATCGCGTGCAAGTCTCCACAGAAAATGGTGGATCTTCGGTGCACAGTCCACTTTCCAAAGCTTCTGAAAGACTTGAAAGGTTTGTTACACTATATTTTTAGTAAAATCAAATAGCTTGAGAGGAAGAGGAAGGATTATTCACTACTCAGTCCTTTTTGTCTAGTAAAAGGGTTAACTCTTGTAGTATATTCTTTTTGTGCATCGAAAACACATAACTAGCCCTTTTTGTATGTGGGGGTACGGTGCAAAAATTATTATAAAGAATTTTCTTCCTTGTACTAGAGAGGAAGGAACCATGATGCACACTAAAACACTTTCTGTGCGCACACAGAACAAAATCTTGTTTGTGATTCTTTCTTAGCTGATTTAGTTTGCATGTAGTTCTAGAACTAGAGAAAAAAAAGCATGAACCTGAAGGATTTATATCCGTGCTGCTTTGTGTGGTTTACACATAGGAATTTTGTTCGTTTGGTTCTCCTGGAATGGTTAGGTTCTCAGGAACGAAATCTAGGAAGGATCATCGGTTTAACCAAAAGGATTTTGACGTCAATGAAAAGCCTCTACATATCTCCCATGATCTTGCAATTTCGGCCGGAGGGAGTCAATGTCTTCTATTAGGGAAGGAATTGGACGTCCCACACTTCTCCTGTTATCTTTCTATATATGATTCGTGAAGGATTTGGACTCCAGTAGAATTGCACCCAACTTATACTTCATCACGAGAGAGATAGAAGTACACTACCGCCATGCATGTAAAATTCTGAGCACACACATGTGAGATCTCAATGCATGAAAATGGCCGATGTGGCAATGCATGCAAAGAATTTGCTTCTTTTTACTACAGAGAAAGGGATCATGAGTGCTTCCTCTTACCACTAACTTCACGGGTAACACAAGGCCCAATATCTTCAAGCTTTGCTGTAAAGTTGGGTGGGGGGGGGGCAATGCCTCCCAGTGAACTACACTAGACTCATTTTGTACATAGATTCGTTCGTTTTACTATGTATGTTGTTAAAACGAATAAGGTAAGTAGTATGCCTTATAAAAGTGAACAGAGTGAGTACAAAGGTTGGGTATTGCGTGCCAGTCTCCAAATAAAATGGTGGATCTTCGATGGACAGTCCACTTTCCAAAGCTTCTGAAAGACCTGAAAGATTTGTTACACTGTTTTTTAATCAAAGCAAATAGCTTGAGAGGAGGAGGAAGGATTAATCATTACTCTGGCCTTTTTTGTCTAGTAAAAGGGCTAGCTCCTGTAGTATCTTCTTTTTGTGCATCAGAAACACAGAGCTAGCCCTTTTTTGTACGTGGAGGTAGGTGCAGGAATTATTATAAAGAATTTGCTACCTTGTACTAGAGAGGAAGGGACCATGACACATGCTAAAATACTTTATGTGCGTACACAGATCAAAAGCTTGTTTCTACTTCTTTCTTAGCTGATTTAGTTTGCATGTAGTTCTGGAACTAGAGAAAAAACTATGAACCTTAAGGATTTATCTCCGTGCTGCTTTGTGTGGTTTACACATGGGCATTTTGTTTCTTTGGTTCTCCTGGAATGGTTAGGTTCTCGGGAACGAAAAATTTGATGGATCATTGGTTTAACCGAAAGGATTTTGACGTCAATGACAAGCCTCTACGCATCTCCCATGATCTTGCACTTTCGACCGAAGGGAGACATTGTCTTTGATTCAGGAAGGATTTGGACGTCCCACACTTCTCCTATTATCTTCCTATATATATGATCCGGGAAGGATTTGGACTCTAGTCGAATTGCACTTAATCTATACTTCATCATGAGAGAGATAGAGGTACACTACCGCCATGCATGTAAAATTCTAAGAACATGCATGTGAGATCTCAATGTATGAAAACGGCTGATGTGGCAATGCATGTAAATAATTTTCTTCTTTTTACTAGAGAGGAAGGGATCACGAGTGCTTCCTATTACCACTAACTTCACGCGTGACTTTAGATATTGTGTGACCTCTTACCACTAACTTCACGAGTAGAACAAGACCCATTATCTTCAACCTTTGTTGTAAAGTTGTGGGTGGGGTGGTGCCCCCCAGTGAACTATACTATACTCATTTTGTACATAGATTCGTTCATTTTACTACGTATGTGGTCAAAATTAAAAAAAAGTGGATTGAGGGAGTACAAAGGTAGGGTATCGGGTGCAAGTCTCCACAGAAAATGGTGGATCTTCGGTGCATAGTCCACTTTTCAAAGCTTCTGAAAGACTTGAAAGATTTGTTACACTAATTTTTTTTGAGTAAAAGTAAATATCTTGAGAGGAAGAGGAAGGATTATTCACTACTCAGTCCTTTTTTTTGACTAGTAAAAGGGTTAACTCGTGTAGTATCTTCTTTTTGTGCATCACAAACAGATAGCTAGCCCTTTTTTGTATGTGGAGGTACGGTGCAGGAATTATTATAAAGAATTTGCTTCCTTGTACTAGAGAGGAATGGACCATGCTGCACAATGAAACACTTTCTGTGCGCACACAGAACAAAAGCTTGTTTCTGCTTCCCTCTTAGCTGATTTATTTTGCATGTAGTTTTGGAACTAGAGAAAAAAACTGTGAACCTGAAGTATTTATACCCGTTCTTCTTTGTGTGGTTTACACATGGGAATTTTGTTCGATTGGTTCTCCTGGAACGGTTAGGTTCTCAGGAAACAAACTAGGAAGGATCATTGGTTTAACCGAAAGGATTTTGACGTCAATGACAAGCCTCTACGTATCTCCCATGATCTTGCTATTTCGGCTGGTGGGAGTCATTGTCTTCGATTAGGGAAGGAATTGGACGTCCCACACTTATCCTGTTATCTTTCTATACATGATTTGGGAAGGATTTGGTCTCCAGTAGAATTGCACCCAACTTATACTTCATCACGAGAGAGATAGAAGTACACTACCGCCATGCATGTAAAATTCTGAGCACACACATGTGAGATCTCAATGCATCAAAATGGTTGATGTGGCAATGCATGCAAAGAATTTGCTCCTTTTTACTACAGAGGAAGGGATCATGAGTGCTTCCTCTTACCACTAACTTCACGAGTAGAACAAGTCCCATTATCTTCAATCTTTGCTGTAAAGTTGGGGGGAGGGCAGTGCCTCCCAGTGAACTACACTAGACTCATTTCGTACATAGATTCGTTCATTTTACTATGTATGTTGTTAAAATTAAAATGTTAAGTAATAAGCCTTATAAAAGTGAACGAAGTGAGTACAAAGATTGGGTATTGCATGTTAGTCTCCATATAAAATGGTGGATCTTCGATGGACAGTCCACTTTCCAAAGCTTTTGAAAGATTGGAAAGATTTGTTACACTTTTTTTTATTCAAATCAAATAGCTTGAGAATAAGAGGAAGGATTTATCATTACTCTGGCCTTTTTTTGTCTAGTAGAAGGGCTAGCTCCTGTAGTATCTTTTTTTTTGTTCATCAAAAACACAAAGCTAGCCCTTTTTTGTACGTGGAGGTAGGTGCAGGAATTATTATAAATAATTTGCTTCCTTATACTAGAGAGGAAGGGACCATGACGCACAATGAAGCACTTTCTGTGCAAACACAGAACAAAAGCTTGTTTCTACTTCTTTCTTAGCTGATTTAGTTTGCATGTAGTTCTGGAACTAGAGAAAAAAACTGTGAACCTGAAGTATTTATACCCGTGCTGCTTTGTGTGGTTTACACATGGGAATTTTGTTCGATTGGTTCTCCTAGAACGGTTAGGTTCTCAGGAACGAAAACTAGGAAGGATCATTGGTTTAACCGAAAGTATTTTGACGTCAATGACAATCCTCTACATATCTCCCATGATCTTGCTATTTCGGCCGTAGGGAATCATTGTCTTTGATTAGGGAAGGAATTGGACGTCCCACACTTCTCCTGTTATCTTTGTATACATGATTTGGGAATGATTTGGTCTCTAGTAGAATTGCACCCAACTTATACTTCATCACGAGAGAGATAGAAGTACACTACTGCCATGCATGTGAAATTGTAAGCACACACATGTGAGATCTCAATGCATCAAAATGGCCGATGTGGCAATGCATGCAAAGAATTTGCTTCTTTTTACTATAGAGGAAGGGATCATGAGTGCTTACTCTTACCACTAACTTCACGAGTAGAACAAGGCCCATTATCTTCAATCTTTGTTGTAAAGTTGGGGAGGGGGCAGTGCCTCCCAGTGAGCTACACTAGACTCATTTCGTACATAGATTCGTTCATTTTACTATGTATGTTGTTAAAATTAAAATGTTAAGTAATAAGCCTTATAAAAGTGAACGGATTGAGTACAAAGATTGGGTATTGAATGCCAGTCTCCATTTTAAAATGCTGGATTTTCGATGGACAGTCCACTTTCCAAAGCTTTTGAAAGACCTGAAAGATTTGTTACACTTTTGTTCGAGTCAAATCAAATAGCTTGAGAGGAAGAGGAAGGACTAATCATTAATCAAGCCTTTTTTGTCTAGTAAGAGGGCTAGCTCCTATACTATCAAAACACAAAGCTAGCCCTTTTTTTGTACATGGAGGTAGGTGCAGGAATTATTATAAAGAATTTGCTTCCTTGTACTAGAGAGGAAGGACCATGACACACGTTGAAATACTTTATGTGCGTACACAGATCAAAATCTTGTTTCTGCTTCTATCTTAGCTGATTTAGTTTGCATGTAGTTCCAGAACTAGAGAAAAAAACTATGAACCTTAAGGATTTATTTCCGTGCTGCTTTCTGTGATTTACACATGGGAATTTTGTTCATTTGGTTCTCCTGGAACGGTTAGGTTCTCGGGAACAAAAACTTTGATGGATCACCGGTTTAACCAGTAGGATTTTGATGTCAATGACAAGGCTCTACACATCTCCCTTGATCTTGCTGATTTGGCCAGAGGGAGTCGTTGTCTTCGATTCAGGAAGGATTTGGACATCCCACACTTCTCCTGTTATCTTGTTATATATGATTCGGGAAGGATTTCGACTCTTGTAAAATTGCACCTAACTTATACTTCATCAAGAGAGAGATAGAGGTACACTAGCTACCACCATGCATGTAAAATTCCGAGGACATGCATGTGAGATCTCAATGCATGAAATCGGGCGATACGGCAATGCATGTAAAGAATTTGCTTCTTTGTACTAGAGAGGAAGGGATCACGAGTGCTTCCTCTTACCACTAACTTCCTGTGTGACTTTCGATATTGCGTGTCCTCTTACCACTAACTTCACAAGTAGAAGAATTCCCATTATCTTCAAACTTTGTTGTAAAGTTGGGGTGGGGGGGGGGGGGGTTCCCCTCCAGTGAAGAACACTAGACTCATTTTGAGCATAGATTCGATCATTTTAGTATGTATGTGGTCAAAATTAAAATGGTAAGTAGTATGCCTTATAAAAGTAGAAGGAGGGAGTACAAAGGTTGGGTATTGCGTGCGAGTCTCCACAGAAAATGGTGGATCTTCGATGGACAGTCCACTTTCCAATGCTTCTGAAACACCTGAAAGATTTGTTACACTGATTTTTTTGAGTCAAAGCAAATAGATTGAGATGAAGAGGAAGGATTAATCACTACTCTGGCTTTTTTCCTAGTAAAAGGGCTAGCTCTTATAGTATCTTCTTTTTGTGCATCACAAACACAGAGCTAGCCCTTTTTTTTGTACGTGGAGGTACGATGCAGGAATTATTATAAAGAATTTGCTTCCTTGTACTAGAGAGGATGGGACCATGACACACGCTGAAATACTTTATGTGCGTACACAGATCAAAAGCTTGTTTATGCTTCTTTCTTAGCTGATTTAGTTTGCATGTAGTTTCGGAACTAGAGAAAAAAAAACTATGAACCTTAAGGATTTATGTCCACGCTGCTTTGTGTGGTTTACACATGGGCATTTTGTTCGTTTGGTTCTCCTGGAACGGTTAGGTTCTCGGGAACGAAAACTTTTAAGGATCGTCGGTTTAACTTTGACGTCAATGACAAGGCTCTACACATCTCCCATGATCTTGCTATTTTGGCCGGAGGGAGTCGTTGTCTTCGATTCAGGAATGATTTGGATGTCCCACACTTCTCCTGTTATCTTGATATATATGATTCGGGAAGGATTTGGACTCTAGTAAAATTTCTCCTAACTTATACTTCATCTCGAGAGAGATAGAGGTACACTACCACCATGCATGTAAAATTCTGAGGACATGCATGTGAGATCTCAATGCATGAAAACGGCTGATGTGGCAATGCATGTAAAGAATTTGCTTCTTTGTACTAGAGAGGAAGAGATCATGAGTGCTTCCTCTTACCATTAACAATGCCCATTATCTTCAAGCTTTGCTGTAAAGTTGGGGGGGCGGTGCCCCTCCAGTGAACAACACTAGACTCATTTTGAGCATATGTTCGTTCATTTTAGTATGTATGTGGTCAAATTTAAAATTGTATGTAGCATGCCTTATGAAAGTAGAAGGAGGGAGTACAAAGGTTGGGTATTGCGTGCGAGTCTCCATAGAAAAGGGTGGGTATTTCGTGGACAATCCACTTTCCAAAGCTTCTGAATGGCCTGAAAGATTTGTTACACTGAGTAAAAGAAAATAGCTTGATAGGAAGAGGAAGGATTATTCACTACTCTGGCCTTTTTTATCTAGTAAAAGGTCTAGCTCCTGTAGTATCTTCTTTTTCTGAATCACAAACACAAAGCTATCCCTCTTTTCTATGTGGAGGTACCGTGCAGGAATTATTATAAAGAATTTTCTTCCTTCTACTAGAGAGGAAGCGACCATGACGCACGCTGAAATACTTTCGTGCGCACGCAGATCGAAAGCTTGTTAATGCTTCTTTCTTAGCTGATTTAGTTTGTATGTAGTTCCGGAACTGGATAAAAAAATTGAACGTGAAGGATTTATGTCCGTGTTGCTTTGTGGTTTACAGATGGGCATTTTGTTTGTTTGGTTCTCCTGGAACTGTTAGGTTACCGGGAACGAAAACTTGGAATGGTCATTTGGTTTAACCGAAAGGATTTTGACGGGATTGACAAGACTTTACGCATCTCCCATGATCTTGTTATTTAGGCCAAATGGAGTGGTTGTATTCGATTCGGGAAGGATTTGGACGTCCCACGCTTCTCCTGTTATCTTGCTATATATGATTCGGGTAGGATTTGGACTCTAGTAGAATTGCAGCGGACTTATACTTGATCACGGAGTAGTATATTAGATAGGGGATTTCGTCACACGCCTAGCCATCTCGATTGCCCAGACGAGCCACAGAGAGCACCGTCAGCCCGCTGTCCCAGTCAGGCGTCCGGTGGCCCGCTGCCCAAGACGTCGGGTGTATGTAATAATATGCTGCCAGTGAGGTTTATGTGTCTTTAGTAGATTTTTTTTTCTAATTTCTCCGTTCACCATTATATACGAATTATAAATTATTTAGTTATCTTTCATCTTATTGATTTTTTAGAGGATGGATAATCTTGCCAACATGTTACACTGGTAGAAAAAAGACCTTCCATACGCCCCCATCAGTCCCCAAACGTTGTGCACCGTGACTAATGAGTCTTTAGTCCCGGGTCGGGAGGAGACCCGCGACAGAAGGTCATACGTCGCGGGTTGGGAAGCGCGTTCAGGCGCGTGGAGGGCATTAATTCCGGTTGACCTGGCCGCCCGGGACTATTGGTCCTTTAGTCCCGGTTGGCGTGGCCAACCGGGACTAAAGATCAAACTGCTCGCCTCCCGCGCGGCGGTTTTTATTTCGCGAGCGAGGCAGAAGGGCACCATTCCACAGTGCGCGTCGGAGTCTCTCTGTTTCTTCCTCCTCTCTTCTCTGTGTCTTCCATCTCTTCGATCTTCTCCAAGCACACCACCATGGCTGAAGTTTGGGAGACATACAGTGGTCCGACACCATGCGGCAAGCTTCTGAACGTGTGCTACACCAACAGTTGCGATCGTGTCGCACCCAAGGTTTCTAGAGGATACTCCTCGCACGAACTGGAAGTCAGGTGCTTGGATTATGGGGCATAACTGCTCCCACGTCCCAGCTTCCTGGTAGGCCTGCGCTTATGCGCGACAACACAAGCCCTGCTTCCACCGTCGAGGTAAACTATCCGCTAGGAACCTAAGGCACTACTGTCGACGTACTTCATATTCAAACACGCACTGTACGTCAACAGCTTTGAACGAAATGATAACACAAACTGTCTCTAAGACACAAAAGAATGAAATAAGTGCAACTGGCCTTCACTAAGGCAGAAAATATCGAATACAGTCATCCAGAGGACACATGTCCCAACATATCATCCATTACAACAGCGGAAGCAATCAAAGGGGTCTGAGTACAGACAAATCCATGGCTTAAGAAGCCGGAGAAAATAAAGAGAAGCGAAGCCCATCCACGTAGGTCTGGATCCTGCCCTGGTCCAGCTAACTACTCGTCTGCAGACTCGTCGAACTCCACAAAGTAGCCATCCTGGGAAGCATCGTAGTCGTAGTCGTACTCTGCGTAAACCACAGCCCCAACGGGGTCAGTACATCCAAGTACTGGCAAGCAAGACTCACAGTTCATCAAGGAGTTACCCGTCAACACAAGGCTTGATGCTTGGGATCAACGGAAGAAAGGGGTGATATAAAAGTTGCTGCTGGCTGCTCTACACAACTACAGAAGATAACTACAAGTTCCGGCTAACAGAAAAGATAAGATCGAGGATTGTAACCAACTGAAAGATAACTTCAACCAAACCCATCCTGGATCTCGCCCCTTATCCAAAGAAGCAATCCGAGGATAACTCACACAGTTGTGATAAGGTGAATCAAGTTATTGTGTGAATAACCTATTACTAGTCAGGTTATTAATCATTGGGTGAAACATGATTGATCATTATGTTGAAGTTGTCCTGAGTACTTGTTAGCCAGTACTTTCACCAAGTAATCCATAACCGCGGAAAACACGGCTTCTCGAGAAGATTATCCCTGCAGGGTTGCACCAATTTGGCCGTACACTCAAGAATAACCCGCCAGATGGAAATGCACTTCCACCAAGCGGGGTACTCTACACAACCAACCATTCCTCGCATCAAGCCCAAAGCACCTTGGGCGCACGGCTAATCGAGCCCAGAAGAAAATGGACCCTCATAGCACTCTAAGAACGTGTCCCCCTATATGCCGACTACAAAAGTTCCACCCTGCGCTGGGCTCGCAAAAACATGCATGCGGCAAATAGAAAACACGAACTAAATGAGGCGATTTGGACGAGATGCGAATCGGGTCAAGTTGAGGGGGGCGCCCATACTCGCTTCCCAAATGCGGGTAGTGCGCTCATCATGGATCAGTAGACAAGACCCTTTTCCTATTAGGGTCGACACTAGCAGGCTCCAAAACCACTCATGGGCCTCCTGCCGGTGCCTTATCATCAAATTATTATTACCATTAGCAATTAACAGGATTGATTGATTAACAACGAGCCCCGGTACAAGATAATAAGATAGTAAAAGTAGTAACCGACAACAGACTCGAGTAAAAGCAACCCTAAGCATGCTAGATAATAACAGGCACAAGCAACGGCTGTAGGTATGGAGGTGGTGGCAATATCATGGCTCAAGGTATCATGTGATGGGTTCGGAGAACAAGCAACGATACATAGGGCTAGCAATAGTAGACAAAAAGATAGTATCGACAACAAGTGTGGAAAGGAACTCGATGATTCATGTGAGTGATAACTTGCCTGGCAGCTCAGCCTCGTACTGGGCTAGGTCCTGAGTAGTGGTGTCGTAAGGCTCGTCGGTACCAACGTCGTCGTCTAATCGAGAAGAAGCAAAAACAACAACGAAGGAAGACGGGCAATCAATACATGGCATAGGTGCACAAACATTGGATGATGCATGTCATGTTTAATAGATGCACCAAAATAACTTGCTTGACATGAAACACAAGTTTAAATGGATTCCATATGCAAAGGGTGCATATGGAAGCCCATGCTTGGAGTTGAATTAATTGTTCTATCACTAAGCATCATGTGTAAGTGAATTAGTATGATGCATGCATGATGAGGAACAATAAGATAACAAAATTGAATGCAATTGGAATGATAGTTAGCAATTTAGAAAAGCATTTATTAAGTTTGGAATTTTGTTACTTAAACATGGTACACAAACAATTATTGTTTTCATCAAGTTAGGGTGTGCAAAACAATTTACAGATTTTATATTTGGAAAGGTTATCAAATTTTAGTTGGATTACATGTTTCACATTTTGAAATTGGAATTAGGATTATTTAATTATGAATTAAACAATATTAAACAATTTTTAATTGAATTAAACAAGATTTAAATTGTTTAGGCAATTTAAATTGTTCAAACCAGAAAACAAAATTTATATTTGAATAGAACATTCAAAAAGGTGTGAAAAACATATTTTATTTGAATTATTTGAAAACAGTATGAATTAGTTATGAATTATTTCAATTTGCATTTGAATTATTCAAATTTGAAATTTAAATGTATTTTGAAAATTCAAAACAGAACACAAGTGGAATATTTGAAAAGACTATGAAATTTGGATCAGAATAGATATAAAGTTTGTGTTTATTGGATTTATAAAATAAAAGATATTGAATTTTTAAAGTTTATTCCTTATTCTGCTATTTTAAATAATTAGAAAACAAAAACAGAAATTGTTTTAATCTTTTTACACGCACAGAAACATACACCCAGCCACTGCCAGGGGGGCCCGAGTGTTGCTGTGCTTACGTGGCCACATGAGTGACTGACAGGGGGCCCTCCCTGTCAGCACTCGGGAGAAAAAAAAAGGTGGGGATTAAACGCGGGTGCTGGGGTTCGAACCCAGCACCTCTCCCTCGCGCGCGCTCGACCGAACCAACTGCGCTGTCGCGCTGCGTTTGACAGATACAGACGCGCAAGGTGGTTAAAGGTTACCACTTTGCAGTTTACTGAAACTGCACGCGATGCCTGAACTGAACCTGACAGAACTGTCGCCGGCGGCGATTCCCGCGGGAGAGCAACGCCGCGAGACCCACTGGGGTTGCGTGGACGCGTGCAGAACGTACACGGATGGGTGGAGAGGATGCAGGGAGGAGGAGGAGTCACGGTGGAGGCTCACCGCGGGGAGATCAGACGTGGAACGCCGTCGAGGTGGATGCCGCGGCAGCGACGGGGACGGCGGCGTGGTTGTGGTTGCTCTCCGTGCCCGCGGCGGTGTCCAGGAGCTTGAGGTTGACGCGGCGGAGCGTTTCCAGCAAACGAACGCGGTCGAGGTGCTCTGCAACGGAGATGATCAGCTCGGGTTCAGGCAAAGGCGCCACGGTGGCCGGAGAAAGAGAGGACCGCGGCGGCGAAATAGCGGCTTACCGGTGGGGATGAGATGTTCAACGGGTAGAGGGGAGAGCGGCGAGCTGATTCCAGGGTTTTGGTAGCTAGGAGGGAGTCGAGGGTGGCGAGGCCATGGCGATCTTCAGAGGATTGGCGCCGGCGATGGAAAACAGAGAGGGGGAGCGAGGAATTCCGGCGAGAGAGAGAGATTTTTGGCGGCGCTGAGGAACCCTAGGGCGATAGGGGGTACAGGGGTGCCCTAGGCACGCTTATATAGGGTGGAGGCGAGGTGGTGGCCGCCGTGGTCGCGTCGCGGTCGCCGTGGAGGCCTCCGATGGCCGCCGTACTGCGCAACGATGAAGGAGAGCGCTGGCACGAATCTTGGCGCTCCGCGAACCGGTAAGTTGCGCTGCTGCGGCTGGGCCTTGCGCTGTTAGTTGTTAGGTGGGCTGGGCCAGGCGGTAGATTAGGTGCTGCTGCTCGTTTCTCCTTTTATTCTTTTCTGTTTATATTTTTTTTTGCAGATTGCTTTTGGAAGAAAGTTGTTAAGGTTTTAATCAAGAAAAATTACAGAAAAATTTGGTTAAGCTTTTTAGTTAAATAGAAACCACATTCCAACTTTGGTTTTCAAAAATTAAATTTTAAAATAGTAGTTGGTGTTTGAAATCATAATAGAGGGATTTTAATATTAATAAATTCTTAATAAAAACATGCATTGGAAAAGGTTACCCCCTAGGGTTTTAGGATGAATTAGAGAGGGAAGAAAGTTGGTGAGTTGTTATTGTTTCCAAAGTACTGATTTGAAACTTGGAAAAGATTTGAATTTAATTGGTGGAAATTAAAGGAATGACTTGAGGCAACAATTTAATAATTGAACATCAATAAATTATTTGGAAAACAATGAAAGGTTTTGTTTTGCAATTCTTTGTTTGAAAGATTGTAACAGACAAGTGTGAAAACAAGGTTTGATTAAGTTTAAATTTCATATGAAAACAATGCAAACAGAAATAAATGTGAGGATGATGCCATGATGCATTGCATAAATAAAAACAACAAGTAAAACAACTAAGGGTTTTCATACTTGGATGTTACAGATCGGCTGGCCGGTGCTCTTGGTTATTTGACCAATCTCTACTCCTCCTCTCCCGATGAACACCGGTTCTTCGGGCTTGATCTGGAATATACGGCGGATCAACGGGATCTTGCCGTCATCCAGATTGCGTACAAGGAGTCGGTTTTGATCTTCCAATGGTCAAGGTAACGCACACGTCCAATCTTGCATGCATCTTCGATTTGTTTGTTGCATGTGAAGAATACATGTGTTGCAACATATCTAACACATTGATATTTTTGTTGTTGCAGTAGTTCGAAGCATTCTCCGGCCCTTGTTGATTTTCTTGTCAACAGGGGATATGACTTTTGCAGCGTTGACATTACGCAAGACCGTCCGAAGTTGAGGCGCTTGGGTATTGTGATACCTGAAGATCACTACATTGATCTTCAGGATCTTATCCAATTGAACGGGCCAAAGACCGGGATGGCTCGCATGGCAACTGCCCTCATCCACGAGGGCTACGAATCCATGAAGTCTGGTTTCCCCCGAAGCAATCACTTCTATTGGGAGAAGACCCCACTGGACATGATGAACGTCAAGTATGCAGCCATAGATGCATATGTCTCCTACGAGTTGTTCCGCATCTACTCGACGGAGCCATAGATGTAGGCGTTCGATATATATGCATGTAATGGGTATCTTAGTATATATATGTAATGGATATCTTATTAGTATTGACTTATGTTTGTGTGTTATGTGTGATATCGTAAGACTATGTTATGAATGTGTGATTGTGTTGTATTCTATATTAATTCCTAGCAAAAACACATCAAGAAAACAAACAAAAACACATCAAGAAAACAAACAAGCAAAAAACAAAAACACATCAAGAAAACAAACTAGCAAAAACAAAAACACATCAAGAAAACAAACAAAAACACATCAAGAAAACAAAACAGAAAAACTACATTTTCTATATATCTGTTCATCCAGTATTAAAATGAATTAGTATTATTTTTCTTAATTTTTTGATATATTATTTGTATTTTTAAGATTTTAAAATGAATTAGTATTATTGTTCTTAATTTTTTGATATATTATTTGTATTTTTAAGATTTTAAAATGAATTAGTATTATTTTTCTTAATTTTTTGATATATTATTTGTATTTTTTAAGATTTAAAAATGAATTAGTTTTATTTTTCTTAATTTTTTGATATATTATTTGTATTTTTAAGACTTTAAAATGAATTAGTATTATTGTTCTTAATTTTTTGATATATTAATTGTATTTTTAATATTTTAAAATGAATTAGTATTATTGTTCTTAATTTTTTGATATATTATTTGTATTTTTAAGATTTTAAAATGAATTAGTATTATTTTTCTTAATTTTTTCATATATTATTTGTATTTTTAAGATTTTAAAATGAATTAGTATTATTGTCCTTAATTTTTTGATATATTATTTGTATTTTCTAAGATTTAAAAATGAATTAGTATTATTTTTCTTAATTTTTTCATATATTATTTGTATTTTTAAGATTTTAAAATGAATTAGTATTATTGTTCTTAATTTTTTGATATATTATTTGTATTTTCTAAGATTTAAAAATGAATTAGTTTTATTTTCTGAATATTTTGATATATTATTTGTATTTTTTAAGATTTAAAAATGAATTAGTTTTATTTTCTCAATATTTTGATATATTAATAGTTTTTTTAGAAATAATACATATTAAAAAGTTAATGTTTATTTATTTATTCAAAATTATTAATTACATCATTACTTTTGTTTATTAAAAGATTTATTTGAAATTCAAACAATAAACAAATGTGGCATCGACCAACATGTTAATAAGATTGATATGATACTACTATCACATACATTCGTGCAAAACACTTGGATGCGGGACGGTATGGAACTCGGAAGTTAAGCGTGCTAGTGCTAGAGCAGTGGGAGGATGGGTGACCGAGCGGGAAGTTTGACCATGAGTAAGTAATTCGACTAGAGATAATTGTAGTTAGACGGTAAGCAAATAATACAAATTCTGAAGAAAAAAAGGGAGTGAAAAAAAGGGAGAGAAAAATTGGTGTGAAAAATAATTAGAAACCCAAATGAATTATGGAAATAACGAAATAAAGTCTAGTCCCGGTTCAGGTGCCCAACCGGGACTAAAGGTCCTCCGCCCCCCGGCTCCGCCACCCGCCCACGTGGCCGGGCCTTTAGTCCCGGTTCGTAAGCGGCACGACTATAGGGGGGGGGGGGTCTTTAGTCGCGCATAGCTAGTCCCGGTTGCTCGGTCGGGACTTTTTGCCCTGGTGAACCGGGACTATATGCCTATTTTCTACCGGTGTTATATGCCCTTGTAACTTCTTTAGTTTAAAATTGGACATGTACAACATATGGCATAATGAAGTAGCTAGTATATAGGTACTATGGGACAGAATACTATCGCTTGTGCTGAAATTGAACTTAGATCTACTATAACTTTGACCAATCAGGTTTGAAAACCTTGTTTAATTGTTGTTGGTAGATATGTTTGGGCCCCGATATCGTTGTATTCCTCTATTTATATCGAATATAACAAGATATTAATGTTCATTTAAATGCAATTGTTGTTTCAATGCAATCTAGAATTGAATCTATAAGAAGAGTGTAAAACATTAACGTTTATTTTGGGATGAGATGAACCATGTGGATGTTACCAACGTTATAGAACTTCAGCCTAGTCGATCAGTGGCAATTGCATTCAGTTCAGTGCTTGCCATGTCTGCTACTTATTTTGTTGTGAGAAGACATGGAATTACAATTTGTTCATTCCTTTTGTGATGTTTAGGACTGTTTGATTTTATCGCAAGCTATGTTGTTTGCTTGTCCTCACTTGCAATTTTCATACTTATTTAATTTCCAATGCTAAGAAATTTTCTTCTGGTGCCGATAATTGACGTCTCCTAAAGGTTGGAAGAACGACTAGTCTAAGATCTCTCCATGTTTCAGGAAACCAAAATCTGAATTCTTCGGTTATATTGGTTGTGGACCGCATTGCTTCCACGCCAACCTGCTTTCACCCAATCGACCTCGACACCACCTCCCAAGATCTCGTCGGCATCGGCATCCAAAGGTACCTCCTTTAGTGGCAGAGCATGACACAAACTGTAGGGGGGCGAAATGCAAAATATCAATATTTGGGAGGGGGGATACTATTTTTCTTCTCAGTCCAAACCTCGGGGGAGGGAGATTTCCCCACATGAACTACACTAAGGTCAGCATATGCCTCCTTTGCTGTGCCTGAATCGACTAGATTAATGTGCCAAATATGTTCTGCTTGTGGCCTCTTCTGCATATATATGCTCGTGTAATAAGTCTTTCCAACTAGAATCGCCAAGTAGTTTCTCTTGAATTCTTCGTCATTTCGGTCGTTCTGCATATGTTGCCATAAAATTGATTTGCTGGTAGTATGGCATGATCTTGGTGTTACCACCTCTGTCTGTGTGTATGTAAGAAATGTCCTGCCAATGAGGGTTATGTGTATTCATTTTTTTTTCCAATTTCTCAGTTCACCATTATATATAAATTATTAGTTATCTTTCATATTATTTATTTGTGACAGGATGGATAATCTTGCCAAAATGTTTGATGCCCCTTAAACTTCTCTAGTTTAAAATCGAACATGTACCACATATGGCATAATTAATTAGCTAGCATATAGGTACTTTGGGACTGAATACTATTACTTGTACTGAAATTGAACTTAGATCCGTTGTTACTTTGACCGACCAGGTTTTAAAAGCTTGTGTAATTCCTATTGGTAGATATATTTGGGTCCTGATAAAGGATGTAAACGTGTTTGATATGAAAATTCCATAGCGCATTAGAAATCGGAGGGCGGCGACACAATGCTAAGTTTTCATGCGTCGTCGTTGTATTCCTCTGTTTAGATCAAATATAAAAATATATTAATGCTCATCTAATTGCAATTGTTGTTTCAATGCAACCTAAAATTCAACCTACAAGTAGAGTGTACAACATTAAAGTTTATTCTTGGATGAGATGAACCATCTAAATGTTACCGACATTATAGAACTCAGCCTAGTCGATCGGTGGCAACTGCATTCGGTTCAATGCTTGCCATGTCTGCTACTTGTTTTGTTGTGAGAAGACATGGAAAGAGAATCTGGTAATTCCTTTTGTGATGTTTAGGACGGTTTGATTTTACATTTCCTTCTGGTACTGATAATTGATGTTTCCTAATTGCAAGTTTTAAAGGCCTGGGAACATAGGAGGTTGTTGTCCGATGCATGACTGACTAAAGGGTGAAAAAACGACTAGTCGAAGATCTCTCCCTATTTCTCGAAACCAAAATTTCTTCAGTTATATTGGTTGTGGCCCACATTGCTTCCACGCCAACCTACTTGCACCCAAGCGACCTCGACACCACCTTCCAAGAGCTCGTCAACATTGGCATCCAAAGGTGCCTCCTTCAGTGGACGAGGTTGCAACAAATTGTACGGGAGCGAAATGCAAAATATCAATAGTAGGGGGGTACTATTTTTTTCTCAGATCAGTGCGCCAAAACAAAATCTTTATAATTTTGTCCAAACCTGGGGGGGGGGGGGCAGTGACCCCCCTCAACTACACTAAGCTGCTCCTATGCCTCCTTTGTTGTGATTGAATCGACTGGAGTAATGTAAAAAAAGGTTCTGCTTGTGGCCTCTTTTGCATATGGCCGTGTGATAACTCTGATTCCAACTGCCATTGCCAATTATTGCTCTTGACTTGTTTGTCATTTCGTTCGTGCTGCAGTTGTTGCCATAAAATTGATTTTCTCGTAGTATGGCATGATCTTGGTGTTGCCACCTCTGTCTGTGTGTATGTAACAAATATGCTGCCAATGAAGTTTGTGTGTCTTCATTAGATTTTTTTGTAATTACTCAGTTAACCATTATATTTGAATTATTAGTTATTTTGTTATCTTTCATCTTATTGATTTGTGAGAGGATGGATAATCTTGCCAACATGTTTGCTTCCCTATAAGTTCTTCAGTTTACAATCGAACATGCACAACAAATGTCATAATGAAGTAGCTAGTGTATAGGTACTACGGGATTGAATACAATTGCTTGTGCTGAAATTCAACTTAGATCTGCTGTAACTTTGACCGATCAGGTTTGAAAAGATTGTGTTATTGTTGTTGGTACATATATTTGGGTCCTGATAAAGGATGTAAACTTGTTTGATATGCAAATTATATAGTGCATTATAAATCGGAGGGCGCTGACACAATGCTAGGTTTTCATGCGTCATCATTGTATTCCTCTGTTTAGGTCAAATATAGGAAGATATTAATGTATAATTGCAATTGTTGTTTCAATGCAACCTAGAATTCATCCTACAAGAAGAGTGTACAACATTAACGTTTATTCTGGGATGAGATAAAACATGCGGATATGCTATTGACATTTTAGAACTCAACCTGGTCGATCACTCGTAATTGCATTCCGTTCACTGCTTGCCATGTTCGCTACTTGGTTTTATTGTAAGAAGACATGTAATTAGAATTTGGTCATTCCTTTTATGATGTTTAGGAATGTTTGATTTTATCGCAACCTATCATATTTGATTGAACTTACTTGCACTTTTCATATTTATTTAATTTGCAATGCTATGAAATTTCTTTCAGGTACTGATAATTGACGTTTCCTAATTGCAAGTTTTAAAGGCCTGAGAACATAGGAGGTTTTTTTTCTGGCGCATGAATGACTAAAGTTTGGAAGAACAACTAGTTGAAAATCTTCCCCGTTTAGCTCATGTATACCGTATCTAGTGATGTCAGAAACATGTTTCTGACATCCCGGGACATCTCATGTCCTCCGTAATCTCTCTAAATTTTATCACGCTGGAATTATCTGGTTGATACCCCTCTCTTCTCCGGACCATACGCACTACTAGAGATTTGCTTATAGCAGTATATCCTACCACAGGCGAACAAGAAAGCCTGTGCGCCCGGGTTAATTAGCGCAGGCGAAGCGCCAGCAAGTGCGCCTGGGGTAGGACTGTTACCCCAGGCGAACAGAAACCGGAAGCGCCTGGGGTAAAGTGTGGCAGGGCCAACGACGGCCGACCCTGGCACGCTTCCTTTACCGCAGGCGAATAGATTCCCTGTTCGCCTGCGGTATAACAGATACCACAGGCGAGTAAGTAACGAAGCGCCTGGGGTAAAAAGTGGACTGGGGTAGCTCCCTTTAGCGCAGGCGCACAGGTTCGTTGTTCGCCTGGGACAAAGAATAGCCTGGGGTAGCACCACTTAGCGCAGACGCTTCCCATAGCATATTCGCCTGGGGTAATATTTGTCCCCAATATAAATGCGGCCAGCCACCCACCACCACCCCTATCCACCCCATTCACTCACTCACTAGTCCAAACTCGAGCCATTAGTGCTCCTAGCTCAATCCCCCATACCCCTCCACCATTTTTAGCTAATTTAATCAATCATGTTTGTTATATTTTAGCTAGTATGCTACCCCACTTTCCCTCTTCCAAATCTCTCCACTAGATATACTAACCGGACACTAGATCTCACCACAAATGCACCACTAGCTACTTCTAGATCTATCAATCTCTTATCGGTCGTCTCTTCGGTGATCTTCGATGTCGTCATCGCGTCTATATATTTTGCATTGTGTGTCATCTTAATAGGTGCGTGGGATTGGTCGGTGGATGAGAATTCGTTCTCTTTTTCATTTTATTGTGTTGCCGAGGATGAGTTGCCAATGTTTTGCCGAAATGTTGATTCATTTCCTTTTCGGCAAATTTCTGGCGCTCCGCGTTACACCTTTTGTAGGAAGGTCATGCCGAATTTTTCCGTGAAAACCGGATCTAGTTAATGAAACCTCTCTCTCTTGCATTTTGTAGCAATGATCATTGCGATGAGGACAAGCGTGGTGCATAGGTACGTGCGACGCGCGACGGCCGAGATGCATCGAAACAACCGCACCGAGATAGAGTGTCCGTGTCGGAAATGCAAGCTGGGGTCTTTGTTCAAACCAGATTCTGGTAATGTGGAGAAGCACCTGCTCAGGTATAGTTTCATGGAGGGCCACACTAAGTGGATGGATGACGATGAAGACGATGATAACGTCGAGACCAATTGGGCGGCGACATGTGAAGATGATCAGGAGGAGTCTGAACATGGCAATGGAGAGGACGAAGAGGCGGCTGTCCACGGAGACGACTATAATGAAGAAGAAGGGAGTCATGGTGATCAGCAACATGCAGACGAGGACATGAACACTCCGCTAACTTCAGTCGTGCGGGACCCTCATGTTCAAGATCTTCTTCTCAAGAACACGTCGACCGACGCCAGACGTAAATCTAAGATCACGCAACTAGAGATAGACTCTGCAACTCCGTTGTATGACGCAAGTCGCGGGGCGGAGGAGTCACGCTTGAGAGTAGCTCTGGATCTTCTTGAGATGAAGGCAAAACACGGATGGACCGACACAAGCATGGACGATCTTCTGCGATACCTCAAGACGCACTTACCTGAAGGGAACACATGTGCTAGTAGTCTACAGGAGGCCAAGAAAATCGTGTGCCCCCTCGATTTACCGCACACAAAATACCACGCTTGCGTCCGTGACTGCATAATTTACCATAACGAGCACGCGTACCAGATCAAATGTCCGGTGTGCGGTGTTGATCGTTACAAGAGGGGGACGAAGAAAGCTCCTAGGAAAGTTGTGTGGTACTTTCCACTCATTCCCCGTCTGCAGCGGTACTTCGTGGACCCCAAGGAAGCAAAGCTCATCCGCTGGCACGAGGACAGAAAGAAGGCGGTGCTGAGCGATCCAGAACGTGTTGAAAAACCAGTGCTAACACACCCTTCGGATGCACGTCAGTGGAAAGCATTAGACGCATTCGATGAGGAATTCGGGAACGACCCAAGGAACATCCGGCTTGGTGCGAGCACCGACGGTCTCAATCCGTTTGGCAATCAGAGCAGCAAACATAGCACCTGGCCCGTGTTTGTATGGATGTACAACCTCCCCCCGTGGTTGTGTCTGAAGAGGAAGTACATACACATGAGTATGCTGATTCAAGGGCCGACCCAGCCAGGGAGCGATATCAACCTGTATCTCGAGTTATTGAAGGAGGAGCTAGACACGTTGTGGGAGGAAGGGGTGGAAACATGGGACGCCTTCAAAGAAGAAACTTTTCGTATGAGAGCCGCACTGATCACGACGGTGCAGGACTATCTCGGATACAGATATATTGCGTGTCAGGTGTGCCATGGACACAAGGCTTGTGTCAGGTGCATGGAATTTACCCCGTTTCTACAGCTACACAAGGATCCCGGATCTTCTAAAACCGTATACATGAGGCATCGAATGTGGCTACCACTGAACGACCCGTGGAGAAAGCGCGGAGACCTGTTCAACGGTAAAGATGAGCTCGATCTACCTCCACGCAAGAGAAGAGGAGAAGAGATCGATACTCTATTGAAGAATTGGAAAACGTGTCCTCCGTCGGGAAAGGTACAAAAGCGGAAGCGAGGAGAGAAAAAGTGTCCTCCGCCAGAAGGACCGCTCTTGGGGGTATGGAAAAGGAGGTCCGTGTTTTGGGACTTGCGGTACTGGCCAATCCTCGGAGTGCCTCACTGCCTTGATGTCATGCATATCACGAAGAATGTGTGTGAGAGCTTGCTTGGCACCCTGTTCAACATGCCAGATAGGACCAAAGACGGGCCAAAATCAAGATACGACCTGATGGCCCTGAATATCAGGAGCGAGCTTCACTTACCGCCTTCTACGCGTGAACAGACGGAGGAGGACGAGGATGGGGTGGAGGAGATGGACGACCGCAAGCGGAAAACGGCTAAGAAACACCAAACTCACCGCCTGAAACCCTCTTGCTTCACTCTAAGCCCCGACGAGCTCGCGCAAATATTCACATGCCTCCTCGGAGTGAAATTTCCCTTAGGTTACGCGGGGCTGATAAGCAGATACCTAGACGCGGAGAAAAAAATCTTCAGCGGGATGAAGTCTCATGACTGTCACGTGATGATGACGCAGATACTTCCGGTTGCAATCAGAGGGATAATGGAACCGCACGTCCGTCAAACGCTCACTGGCCTTTGTAACTTTTTCGATGTCATCACTCGGAAGTCGATAAGCGTGAAGAAACTCAGAAGGCTGCAGGAAGAGATCGTCACCATCCTATGCGAGCTTGAGATGTATTTCCCACCTGCCTTCTTTGATATTATGGTACATCTCTTGGTCCATATCGTGGACGATATCACCAATCTTGGGCCGGCATTCTTGCACAACATGATGGCGTTAGAAAGAATGAACGGGATCATCAAATCATTCGTTCGTAATAGGGCACACCCGGATGGAAGCATCGTCCAGGGATTTCTCACCGAAGAATGCATCTCTTTCTGCAAGAATTTCCTAGGCGATGAGAAGCCAGCTGTTGGTTTGCCCGCGAACAAGCACCTTGACAGGTTCATGGGGGTAGGCCACAACACTGGCAAAAGGGTAATGGACGCGGACTCCTGTGGTCGGAGAGCCGACTTTGAAAGGGCCCACCTAGTAGTGTTACAACACATCGACGATGTCGACCCTTGGATAGAAGAGCACAAAACCGCGATAAAAAACAGTGCTCGCAGGCCGATGACGGAAGATGAGATATTTAGAGCACACAACTCCTCTTTCGCGACATGGTTCAAGAAGCAGATTGATGCCGATCCCCCGCCAATGACATGTGAGAAAGATAAAATTGTATTGGCCTTGTCATATGGCCCCGCGCCCAATCTGATGACTTATCAAGCATACGACATCAATGGGTACACATTCTACACGGAGGAAAGAGACAAAAGTAGCGACTATCAAAACTCGTCTATAACGATGGAATCTTACACGGGCGAAGAGGTTAGAAGATACTACGGAAAGATCGAGGAAATCTGGGAGCTTGACTACGTTGGGGTAAAGCTGCCGATGTTCCATGTCAGATGGGCTACAAACGTCACGAAAGAAGACGAATATTTCACCACTATGTCGATGTCTGAAGCCAACAAACCCAAGTCCAAGAACCCCACCGCGCAAAATGAGCCCTGGGTATTGGCTAAGCACGTGGAGCAATGCTTCTTCATAACCGACCCGACAAAGCCTAGTCGTGTTGTCGTAAGGAGAGGAAAAAGGGCCCTCGTCGGAATGGATGGAGTCGCCAATGAGAAGGACTTCGACGGCTTAGTCGGAGACCCGATGATGGAAGAACCCGGTGAAGACGATGCACCATACACCACAAGAAGAAGCAGGACCACACTACCTAGGGCAGGTCTTCCATTCACAAGAAGAAGTCACAATATGGCGGTCACGTATTCAACATCGACCAAGAAAGGCAAGACTAATATTGTGACGAAAGGTTGAGAGAGGGAAATACTCGCGATATAACATGCTAATAGCTATATGTACAATGTGTTTTTAGACAGAAACACTTGTGGTATCTCGCTAAACCAATCTATTTACGCTCGATGCGACATTAATTTTTTTTGCACATGTTAACTTTCATATGTATGTCTTTTTTAAGTGAAAACCAACGTGGGGGAGCCACATATTATAGCATTCGTATTGCTCGATGTGTCCCAGGCCGCGGGGCTGTGTAATTTAGAAAATCTTAGCACAGGCGCATCATCGAGAAAATGCGCCTGGGGTAATCTTTTTCACAGGCGCTTTTGGCAGGACATGCGCCTGGGGTAATGCCATGTGGGACCGCGCAAACCAAAATCCTACGAAATTTAGCGCAGGCGCATTATCTAGGTAACGCGCCTGCGGTGCCGCAGGCCTTTAGGACCGGTTTGTATCACAAACCGGTCCTAAAGGCCTGCGGCCATTTGCTGCGGGTAGGTAGGGGGCCCAGGGGACAGATCCTTTAGAACCGGTTGGTACCACAAACCGGTCCTAAAGGCCATGAGGCCATTTGCGGCAGGGTGTGGGGCCCAGTGGACAGATCCTTTTCGAACCGGTTTGTATTAGAAACCGGTGCCAATGTGCCTAGCTCAATGCTTTAGTATTCTAAGTGACCAGATCTCACCCGCACCCGCACCCACACGAACCCACACGCCGCCGCCGTCGCCAGTGTCGAGAGGAGCAGAGCAGGTCGTCGCCCACTCCGTCGTCGCCCACTCCGTCGTCGTCGTCGTCGTCGTTGATCCAGGTCAGCCCCTCTCCCTCCCATCCCCCTCCATCCCAGCCCACTCCGGCCCTCCCGTCGTCGTTGTGGAGGATGTGCGCCTGCTTCTGGTGGCCGTGGTGCTCCCGTCGTCGTGGATCCAGAGGAATGTGGATTATATCTCCAGGATTCAGTGCTCTTAGCGGATCCTTGTAGTGCATTTTTTTTAGACTAAAAGGGGCTGCCCCCCGATTTCATTGAAATCACGAACAGCAAAGTTTTAGCAGGTTCCTTACAAACGGCAAAAGCCGTAGAACAAAACACAGCAGCACACACAGGTGGGCAAGCCGAAAGGCTAAGAAGAAAGCAAGTTTACTTAAGCAGTCCAACAACACACACACCCAGGGCTACGGCAACACCACTTGCAGTGCATTATATCTCCAGGATTCGTCGTGGGTCCAGAGAATGTGTATTTCCGTTTAGATGAATACCATAGAGTCAGGTTTCACTAGTAAAAAGGAATGTGAATTGTGAGATTAAATAGGAGTAAAAACACGCACAATAACAACATTTCGTGTGTACTGCTGTCAATTGCCTTATTATACTACTAGAGTACTGTGAATTGTGAATTGTGAGATTAAATAAGAAAGTGTACTGTTGGAAGTATCACCTAAACTCTCCGACAGGTTCCATTTCGTTTGTACTGCTGTCAATTGCCTTATTATACTACTAGAGGTAGGTGCTGCCATTTGTCTTTGTTTTGTGATAGCTATGCTCCTCTAACCTCTATGTGTACTTTCTTAATTTAATAGAACATGGCTTGCGGCGTATGTCGGTCCCGATGTGCCGAAGGACGATTCAGTGGGACTTCTTTTATGCTTCAGCTCCACGACGGTGACGTTGATTCGTTGGTAATTAACAATTCTTTTTATGTTAACTTGTTCTTTCATTTTACTATCTAGCTTGAGACTTGTGTTTATTCTTTATATTTCTTTTTTAGATTCTTCCATGCAATATTCGCCAAGAGTTCAACCAGTTAGTTGGCAATAATGTGGACTTCAATGTTCACGGGACCACCTACATTCTTCGAGTGAAAAAAGAAAGAACAAAGACATACTTCTACGGGGAACAGTTGCAGGCTATCATCGCCACGTACAATTTAAGCGGAAGTGATTACATTCACTTCTCAATGGAAGGACCACAACCTCGTATCAAAATTGTGTATATGGGCGGGATTGCGAGCGAGAATTGGCGGGAGTGAGGAGGATATTGGGAACACTGAGGATGATATGGACACTGAGGATGATATGGACGAGGAGGACCCATGGAAACATGTGGTGGTTGCTCAAAGAGCGAATCTTAGCGAGATTGAGAAGGACCGTGTCCTTCAGAAACTTGCCGAGATAGATAGCTACATCGGGTTTCCTTTCGTGCATCGCATCACCAATACTAACATCTCCAATGGACATGTCATGGTATGTTTCTTAACACTTTCTTATTCCTGTAGTTGCTTATGTTATAATGTGGCCGGTATGTGACTTTGTGCTTTTATTCTATCTTGGAATTGTGTTCTAGAAAATACCCATGGCGGTAGCGGACAGTGCTGGCATGGAGCCCGGTACCATTGGAGTACGCCGTGGAGAATCCGGACATGTAACCGCAGTTCCGATCACCAGGGATAATGCTGATGGTCGGGTCATCCTCAACTCTCAAGCATGGAGGCAGTTCCATTCCGCAAGAGTTGGTATGGCGGTTGGACGAGCTATTCTGATCACCATGAGGAATAGTGACGTCCCCAACTTGGACATGATGATGGTCATCCACTACATCAGCCCGCTAGAGCTGTAGATGACGAGTTTAATTAAATTAGAACAAATAATTATTTCCATCTCACTAGCTAACTCCTGGATTTATTAGTAGCATGGTTCTTTTCGAGACTATGTAATTTTGTTAAACTATGTGTTGATGATCGAGACTATGTGTTGATGATCGAAAATATTTATGTTATAAAACTTAATTGTGTCATTTTGCTGTTATTCTGTCAGCTTGATACTTATTCTGTCATTTTCCTGTAATTCTGTTATTTTGGTTTTTCTTTTATTTTTTGATACAGCAAAACCATACCCCAGGCGAACAGTACACAGTACCCCAGACGCATCTGTACCCCAGGCGCACAGCGCTTGTTCGCCACAGGTAAGAGTTTTACCCCAGGCGCACAAGGTGTATTCGCCTGGGGTATGCGAACTTACCACAGTCGCATTGTGTTATTCGCCTGGGGTAAGCCATTACCGCTGGCGATGTGGTCCCAGGCGAACTGAAATTCGCCTGCGGTAGCCTAATTTGGTGCGCCTGCGGTAGCCTTTTCCCTAGTAGTGACGATGTGAACAACTGACTTTGATTCCTTAAGTGTGTGACCCCTACATGTTCGATAACAAGTAGACATGATCTAAAAACCATTTTCCTAATCAATAATCAACATAGGGGCCGTGTACGTCCATATTGATCCCTACAAGTTATTCGAAGGAACTCTACTGAACCTGTTGGTTATTAAGCAAATTCCCATTACTTCGTGATACCAATCAATACCTTTAGACAAGATGAATGATAGTACCATGATTAAACTCTTTAATCACTATATCACATTTTTCTCGATGTCCGGTATGATTACTTTTACTCGTTATTGTGTTATAGTATAACCATGACTAATGTCATGCCTTTGTCTGCGCAGACTTATTAACTGATACCATCACACCGAGTATACCATGCATATATCTCTCTATTTCCTAGAGGAGTAATTCCTAGTGTTGAAATAGCACGATGAAATAAACTCTTTCAAGAATACCCAGTAATAGATTTTTTGATCACCCAGTTTACAGTATGATACTTGACTACACCAAAGTGAGCTTTCCGGTGAACACCATTGTATATTCTCATGATCAAAGGAAGCAAACAAAATAATCATCTTGTGATGATACTATTTATAGCAATGCTAAAACATATCTCGTATTATCTTAACTCCTTGGGTCTACCCAGCCACAATATTGAAACAACAATGTGCTCCCATTAATATTGACATAACAAATGTACATGACCAGGAAAACGTGGTCATCTTATATTAATGATTTTTTCCATGAGACATGACAAATGGTTATAACAGTGTGTTTATGTCTCTACACGCGCATATGGATTTTCGGCTGAATCTCATATTCAGCGACCACATCAGTTATAACATAGAAACATAATAAATTAATCATGAAACTAATGTATTTTATTGTGTCTTGGGCATACATCCAACAATCTTCCACATGCACAAGAAACAATAATCTATTTTATTATCTCTTCACACAGTGGCATTGTGGTGTTGATTATGGTGTAGACTCCATCCTTGGATCTGGAACTTTAGGTTCTTGTGTATTTTCATATTTTGGAGAATCACTTCTCCCCTTGATCTCAAAGGATCTTTGCGGTTTAAATGTTTGGTGCTTTAACCAAGACGATAGTATATTTTTTCACAACATTGTTGCATCTTTTGTAAAGTACCTGATGCTGACGTGATCACATGCTCGTTGAGAGACCCCAAGCGGAAGGTATGATGTAGTCCAACGGAAATCCCCCCAATTAAGGAACCAGGGTTTATCGAACCAGTAGGACTTCATAGTCTTGGAGAAGGTTTCTTGTTGTCTGGCGCGTCAACAAGCATGGAACCTGCACACGAACACAAACTCTCTCAAGCCTCAACTTTCCGGAAGGTTGTCAATCTTCCAGTCTTGCTGAAAACTACAGAATTAAACATATAGAGTGTTGAAAAGTAATAAAAGTAAAAAATGAAAAATCAAGGAAACAATTATAAAAGTGCTTAAAAGAAGGTTGCAAATACGAGGAAATAGGACCGGGGGCCATAGTTTCGCTAGTGGAGTCTCTCCAAATAAAAGCAACAAGATGGGTGAACAAATTACAGCTTGGCAATCGACAAATCATGAACCTATAATAATACTATTATGACAAGATATAGTTCATGGGTCCAAACATTGTAGGCATTATTTCAAGGCATATGGACCGCTATCCAGCATGCATCCATATATAAAAGTCCACCTCAAGAAAGCTATCCAGCAAATCTCTCTAGTATTAAGTTGAAGCAACAAAGTGATTTGCTGGATAACTTTCTTGATGTGGACTCTTAGATATGGATGCATGCTGGATAGCGGTCCATGTGCCTCGATCTAATGCCTACAATGTTAGAACCCGTGAACTATATCTCGTCATAATAGTATTGTTATATGTTCATGATTTGTCAATTGCCCAGCTGTAATTTGTTCATGGAGCATGTTTGTTTTCTTTGGAGAGACACCACTGGTGAACCTATGCCCCCTAGTCCGATCTTCATCATATGGAAAACCTTATTTTAAGAACTTTTCATCATTGTCTCCTTGTTGTGTCGTTCTTACTTGTATTAATCTACAAGACTCTATATGTTTAATTCTCTTATATTCAACAAGACCGGAAGATTGACAACCTTCTGGAAAGTTGGGGCAAGAGAGAGTTTGTGCTTGTGTGCCAGTTGCACGCTTGTTCAACATTTATAAACGGTGACGTTGATACAAGTAACCTTCTTCATGACTACGAAGTCCTACTGGTTCGATAAACACTGGTTCCACACTAGGGGAAAATTTACACTAGACTACATCATACCTTCTGCTTGGGGTCTCCCAATGAGCATGTGATCATCTCAGCATCAAGTACTTTTCTCGCGTCGTTGCCGGGGATTTAAAAGTCATCATCAACAAGATGTTTCCCGTCAACTACGCGCTAGTACTTTTCTGGCGCCGTTGTCGGGGACTTCTAGTTTGCTACAAGGGGAGTCGCACACTTCCACTCTCTTTCTTTTGTTTTGTTATTGCTTAGTTTACTTTTTGTTTGGTCTTGTTTTCTCTTTATCAAAACCCCAAAAAATTAGTTTCTAGTTTCTAGTCTTTTATTTGTGTTGTTAGTTTATTTTGTGTTATCTTGCAAGAATGGCTACCAGTGATACTACCAAGCTTTGTGACTTTACTAGTACCAATAATAATGATTTCATATGCACACCAATTTCTCCACCTGCTATAGCAGATTACTATGAAATTAAACCAGCTTTGTTGAATCTTGTCATGAAAGATCAATTTTCTAGTATTGGAGAAGATGTTGCCTCTCATTTAAATAACTCTGTTGAGTTATGTGACATGCAAAAATATAAAGAGGTAGATGGTGTTATTGTTAAATTCAGATTGTTCCCTTTATCATTAAGAGGAGAGCTAACAAATTGTTATTGTCTTTGCCTAAGAATAGCATTGATTTCTTGGACTAAATGCAAAGATGCTTTTATTGGGAAGTATTATCCACCTGCAAATACAACCGAGGAGTAAGATTGTGAAATTTAGATAAAATGATAATGAACATGTTTCTCAAGCTTGGGAAAGAATGAAAGTTGTGGTTAACAATTGTCCCACACACGGAGTAACTACGTGGATGGTTGTCCGAACTTTTTATGTAGGATTAAATTTTGCTTCAAGGAATTTATTGGATTTAGCTGTGGGATTAAACTTCATGAACCTCACCTTAGGTTCATAAAACAAGTTATTGGATGACCTAATGACAAACTATTCCCAATGACACACAGAAAAGGCTCTAACAAGTAAAAAGGTAAATTCTGTTGAGGAGGTATCTTCTTTGAGTGATAAGATTGATATGCTTGATTCTTTTCTAGCTAAACAAGTTCCAATATATCCTAATAATGTTCCCTTGAACTCTATGGTTGCTAATGACAATGATAAAATTTATGTGAATTTTATTGCTAGAAACAATTTCAACATTAGTGCTTACAAGAATTTTTTTGTGGTAACAACTATAGGCCATATCCTAATAATAATGATAATTCATATGGGAATTCTTATGGAAATTCTTACAACAATCCTAAAAGTTCCACCTCTGATCTTGAAAACATGCTAAATAATTTATCACTACACAAAAAGATTTCAATAGAACTGTTGATGAAAGCCTTGTAAAACTAGATAATCTTGTGCTGAAAGTTGAAATTCTTGCTGATGATGTCAAAAATTTAAAAATTAGGACTGCACCTCTTGAGGACAAACTGGACCGATAAATTCTATAAAACATCAAATAAATGAGAACACGAGAATGTTAGCTCAAATTCGTGCTAGAAGTGAGCCTGTTAACATTTATACTATCCGACCCTTTGAAGAAGTGAAAAGTTTCAGTAACAATGAGTATCCGAATGCTTCTAAACATTCTGATGTCAAAACAAATGGGATTGGAGAGTTCATGTCTTTAGGTAGAAGGAGTCCCAAAAGTTCGGAGATTAAAAATATTTCTAGCGAGAAAATTGTTGCAAGTGGGATTGAGGATAATATGACTTTAGGAGAAATTTTTCCCACCATGTTTGAGGATGATAAACTTGATTTTTATAATTGCACCATCTCTGATGTTATTAAGTTCTTACAAAAATTAGCAAAAGATCGTAGTGCTAGTAAGATAAATATTGCTTTCGCTAAACATATCACTAATGCTCTCGTTGAAGCCAAAGAAGAAAGGCTCAAACTTGAAGCCTCTGTTTCTAGAAAATTACAAGATGGTTGGGAGACCATAATTAGAATAAAAATTAATGATTTTTATGTCATTGCTTTGTGTGACCTTGGTGCAAGTTCTTCTATTATGCCTAAAATTTTATCTGGTATGCTTGATTTGAAACCTTTGGATGAGAGTATTTTGGGAGTGCATCTTATATACTCCACTGTTGAAAGACCTTTCGGAAGGATTGATGATGTTATTATCATTTCTAATGATAATTATGTCCCATTGATCTTCTTGTTTTGGATATTCAATGCAATGCTTATTGTCCTATCATTTTGGGGAGACATTTTCTTTGCACCCTTGGTGGAATTATTGATATGAAAGAGGGGATTATAAGATTTTAGTTTCCTTTTAAAAAGGGAATGGAAAATTTCCCTAGAAATAGAATGATGTTACCTTTTGAGTTCCTTGTGAGGAGTACCCATGATTCTATTGATAATACTTGATTCATTCTTCAGGCCTAGCTAAAAGTCGTTAAAGAAAAGCGATCGTGGGAGGCAACCCACTTTTGTTTTCCTTTTTTTCTTTTGTTATTTTTGTGTATTGGAAGTTGTTACCACTGTAGAAACTGCTCCTTCTCTTTTTTTTGTGCCAAGAGTAGCCTCTATTTGAGAGGTAGTGCGGTTTGGGGAAGTTGTTGTCCTGAAAAAGAATTCTGGGCAGTTACCAAAAAAAAAATCTCTCAGCCAGAATGTCGGATTTCTATTAAAAACAATAGAAACATGCACTAGGTTGTTATCTAACTTTTATTAGTTTCCCTTTTTTATTTGAGCAATACAAGATTTTCGAAAAAAATCATCTTTGCCGACCGTTCTGTTTTAACAGATTTCTGCCAATATTTGCATTTGCGCCTTAATCTCTTTCTTTTGGTGTTATTTTGAGGGAAGAGCTTTAAAAGAAGTTCTGGCAGTAGCTAAGATTTTAAATGAGTGTTAGACTTGTGTTGAAACTGAACCAAGTGGATTTATTATTTTGATTACACTAACGTTGCTAATGAAGATTCTGAGAAGTTTTAGGTGGAGGAAGTTTTCAAGTGTAAGGAGAGAAGTATGATGTGATAAGATGAAGGATCGACAAAATCTCAAGTTTGGGGATGCCCATGTCACCATACATATCCAATAAGTACAAGCGTCAAAGCTTGGGGATGCACATGGCATCCCCTTCTTCATTAACAAAAATATCAGGATTCTTTTAAAACACTATATTTTTATTGCTTCACATGATATGTGTTATTCTTAGAGTGTCATTTTATTTTGCTTTCAGTTTGTTTTGTTTTCTTTTCTATATCTTTTGGTTGGATCCTAGCACTTCTATTTTGGGGGAGACACGCTCCGTTTTCACTGTTAAGAACAGTCTAGTTTTCACTCTTACTGTTATGTGAGTGTTTAGTTTTGCTAGTACCGCGTTTAGCTCTTGTTTTTACTCGAATATTGTTCAGAGCTTGTTGGTTTTCTTCAGTTATATTTTATTATCTCTCTGGTCTTTTATGTTTATTTTCTTTGAGAGTTGTTTCAAATAAGTTGATTGGTGTTGGAGAAGAGTAAATTGTTTCATGCTTATAGTGGTGCAATAGGAAGCTTACTTTTGTTGTAGCTTAGGCTTTGGCATGTCATGTGAGATGTTATTTTAATTATGTGCTTAGTTCTTTATGATGTATCATGAATGGTCTCAAATATCCGAGAGTGCTTAATGTTCCACTGAAATTAATCATGTGTTGTTTTCTCATATTGAAGCATGGTATTGTGGTATTTGTCCTTTGAATGCTTTATCTAGATTGACTTGGCGCATTCTCACACCATGTTATGACTACAAAAAAGTCATCTCTAGCCTTGATGATCATTTATTTTTTGAGTTGTAATGTCACTTCATGCTTTCATTAATGATGTTTTGTCGCTGTGCATGATTATGGCCGTTATTACTCTCTTAGTTGGTCGCTCCCAGTCTTTTTCTAGCCACACCTGTATTGAGTATAAGCTCTAATCGTGCATCCAACTTGTAAAAAACAAAGTTCTCCAAATGTGTCCACCATGTCTACCTATATGTGGTATTTTACCGCCACTCCAAATAAATTTCTCGTGTGCTACATTTAAACCTTCAAAATGATTGTCTTGTTTTGTGTTCTTGTTTTAGCTCATGAGCAAGTAGTTTAAAGTTTATTATGATTTGTGTCAAGCAAATTTCTCCGTCCTTATTTCACCCTATGAGTATGGAATATGTGCTCATCTAAATTTGCAGAGAGCTGGTGCCAATTAATATAATAAAAGGCGCTTCCACTACAAGGAAAATGGCTATAGGTGGAATCATAGCCGTGGCGCGTCCCAGTACACGTGTGCCATGCCTAACTAGCCGTGGCGCACCAAACCCTATGTGCGCCACGAGTATGTGACATAGGCGTGGTGCACGGGAGCGTGGTGCGCCACGCCTATGTCTGGCCCAATTTTTTAACCCCCCCCCCCCCGTGGACCGCCTTTTCAATTTTGTAAAACAAAAACCAAAATGGTAGAAACTTGAAAAATGAATTCCTTTGAGATCTAGGTAGGTTTTAAGATCTTATTTCTAGGAAAATTTTGAAATATGAATTTTGAATTTCTGAGCTAAAGTAGGTGAAATAGCGTAAAACAGCCATACCTTTTGCATACGATGTCGAAATTTAAAGTTCAATATACCCAAAAAAAACTAGAGGAAAAATGGAACTCAACCTCACCTGGGTTTGACCGGTGAGGTTTTCTCATAATAGTTCAATTCCAAAACGAAATAAAGATATTCCAAACAGATGATTTGTTTCCTACAAAAAAAAGATAGCCGTGGCACACCACATATTTGGTACGCCATGACTATGTTTGTGCGGGATTTTTGAATGTCGGACCCAGGAGAGAATCCCCACCTATATATACCCCCTTCTCCTTCCTTCTCCCTTATTTCTCTCTTCTTCTCCCGCTCTCCCTCCATTATTTCCCTCTTCTTCTTCCTCCATCTCCCTCCATTCTTTCTCTCTTCTTATCCCTCTCTCTTCCTCACCACAACCACGTCCTTGCGGCCACCTCCGGCCACCCTACATCGCCACATCCCCGACCAGGAGATAACGAGATCACGTGCTCACCGGTGATGCCACCTCTTCATCGACGGCGCTGTTGTCCTCTCCGACCACCTCCACGGCCACCGCCTCGTCGGCCACCACCACGTCCAAGACGGACACCACCTTATCGTGAACCATTGATACGTCCAAAACGTATCTCCTTTTCCGAACACTTTTGCTATTGATTGCCTCTAAATTGTGAGTTTTGGATACAACTAACACGTACTAACACTATTTTCAGCAGAATTACCTTGGTGTCTCGTTTTGTGTAGAAAAATCAACTTTCAGGAAATTGCCCGGAAAAGATCCCAAAGACTTTATTTCACCCGAAGACCCCCGGAGCCAGAAGGAGCCTCGGGGGGGCGGGGAGGAGGGGCCCACACCGCACCTAGGCGCGCCTCCCCTAGGTCGCGCCTATAGGTGGTGTGGTGGCCCCAGGCACCCCCTCGGGCTCCCCTTTTGACTACTTATGCCCCGTAACCTCAAAACCGAGGGGGTTCGTCATATTCCAGAGAAACACGTCGGAGCTCTACCGCCACCTCGAAACTGTTCTAGCGCCCTGCCGGGACGGGGATTCGGAGGAGATCATCTCCATCGTCACCGCCACCACTTCTCCATAAACCATCCATGATTCCCCCATCCATGTGTGAGTAATCCCCGCTGTAGACTGAGAGGGATGGAAGGGATTGGATGATATTGTTCATGTAATAATGTCAGATTGTTAGGGCATAGTGCCTAGTATCCGTTGTTAGTGTTTTCTACCATTGTTGCAACTTGTTATGCTTAATGCTTGTCACTAGGGCCCGAGTGCGATGATCTTAGATCTGAACATGTTATTTTTTCATGAGTATAATTAAGTTTCTTGATCATATCTAAAAGTTGTTTACACACATTGTTGTCCGGAACCCGAGGCCCCAAAGTGACAGAAATTGGGACAACCGGAGGGGATGGCTATGATGTGAGGACCATGTGTGTTCACGGAATGTTAATGATTTGCTCTAGTGCTTTATTAAAACGAGCACCTTAATTACTAGTAGTTTCCCTTGAGGCCCTGCTACAAATGGGCTGGTAGGACAAAAGATGGTGTGCAAGTTTCTCATTGCGAGCACGTACGACTATATTGGAACACATGCCTATGGTTTTCCTAGAACTTGGATGCTTTCTTATTGTTTGGATCCCCTTGTGTTGAATCAATAAATTTGGGATTGTTGTGATCCCCTATACTTGTGGGTCATCAAGACTATTTTCTGGCGTCGATCCGGAGAGCATAGATTTATTTATTTGCTCAATTGAACGTGATATTGTTCGGTGCAAGCCTTTCATCATAGGTAAAACTCGTGATGGAAAAGTTCCTATATTACCATCAACTACAAGGAGAGGCACAACTATGAACACCTCTGTTGCTCTCTTGATTCACCATCTGTAATGTGTAAGCTTCTTACACCAGCACATGCTACACACACTGCTACTTCTACTGAGTCTGAAAATGCTTCTGATACTTTTGATGGTGCTTCTACTGTTCTTGATGATACTGGTTCACTAGGTCCTTTCCTAGATGCTACAATTGCTAGAGCTAAACAAACTGAAAACACTGAAATTCTTGTTGAAAATGTTGGTACACCTGTCAATTCACCCGAGTCTAGAGAAATTCCTAGTGCTGATATTGAGGAAACGTATATTGAACATAATGCTGAATTTATTGAGGAAGTTCAAGCTACTACTAGTGCAAGTGCTCATAAGAGTCTTCTTGCAAGACATGTTCTTAAATATAAATCTTCTCATGATGCTAAGTTTGCTACATCTCCCATACACATTAAGGACAAAGATTATGATTTCTCTCTAGATTTATCTTACATATCTATTGTTGAGAAAGAACCTTTTTGTGGTACTGAAAGTAAAAGTGCTATGGAACATATGAATGATCTTTCATCTTTGAGTAGTTTATTTTCTAATGATATTAAGTTATGCACTTACTTTGTTACCAAGATCTTCCCTTTCTCATTGAAAGATGAAGCTAAAACTTGGTTTAACAATTTCTCACATGGATCTATTGATAGTCCTATGGGTTTGGTTAATGCTTTCTTTCAAAAAAAAATCCTCCTAGTGCTCAACATGCTACTTTGCAGAATATCTTTAACTTTAAGCAAATTGAAGGAGAGAAACTACCTGAATCTTAGTCAAGATTTTGTTCTTTAATAAGAGCTAGTCCTAGAGATCCATTACCTAAAAATGAGCTCCTAGATATATTTTACAATGGAATAATTGTTGAATCTAGGACATACCTGGATAGTTGTGTTGGTTGTGTTTAGGAAAAGAACTCCATAAGAAGCTGAGGAATTATTGGCTAAAATAGCCAAAAATCATGATGATTGGACTATACCTGAGCCTACACCTATACCGGTGTAACATCCCAAGTATGAAAACAATCCCCAATTGCTTTGCTTCTTGTTAAATTTAATTTGTATCATGCATCATAAGCATTGCATGTGGTATGTGTTACAATTTGAAATTCAATTCAAATTCAAATCATTTTGGTTCATACTTGGTATGTTCCAATGTCTTCAAAACAAACTCACAAACTTATACCATGCAACTGTTTTCCATAAACTTCTTCTCTCAAGTAATTAATTTGGTTGATTTTTTTTCCAATATTTCATTTATTGCAAAATTCAAACAAATTCATTTAAATTTCAAACAGCAACAAAAATTTAAATTCTTATAAAAATTTATCACTATAAAATTTTGGACCCAAAACCCCCCTTCTTTTCTTTCTCTCTCTTTTTCTACAAAAAAAAGAGAAATGAAAAAAAGGGGAAGTGGCAACCTAGTTGGGCCTAAACCAGCCCAACACCCTCCTGTGGTCCTTTCTTCCTCGTACGGATGAGGGGACGAGCAGGCAGACGTGCTGCCAGTGGAGGAGGAGCCTCCACGTCCTCCCCTCCTACCTGCTCCCCTGCCCTCTCTTATACCCCGAGGTATCCCCAAACCCTAGCCCCTCTTCTTTCTCCTCCCCAGCCGCCGCCGCCACTCTGCTCCCTCTCCCCTCAGATCCCCTCCTTTCTCTGAAGGTTTTCCGACCGGAGCAACTCCGGCGAGCTCCCGCCGCCGTCCTCGACCACCTCTGGCCACACCGAGGGCACCCACGCGTCGAGGGTGAGTTTCCCGTTCGATTCCCTTCGTTTCCCGCGTGTATTCGTGCCGTAGTAGCCGTCGCCGTCTGGTTCTGTTCGTGGCCGGCGCGGCCATGTATGTGTTCTTCAGTTACGTACAACAGAAGACGTGCTGCGTTCGTGTTTCAGTTAAGGCGCCAAAATACTGAATAAAACATAAGAATATATACTACTAGCATCAAACGCAGCCTCAGCCCAGTGGCTAAGGCCCATCACCCACACCCCTGAGATCCCTAGTTCGATCCCCCGTAGAGGCAGTATGCCCAACTTTTTTTTGGGATTTATTTCCCGCGGCCAACCCCACATGTCATTGACCCTGGAGGCCACGTGTCGCTGAGCCCCATCTGTCAGTGGTAAAAAAAATGCGAGTATGGCCTAGCCCCGGTATAAAACGTTTGGGCCTTTTTCTTTTGTTCTGGGATTTCAGAAAACAGATTAAAAACATAATTTGTAAAATCAATAACTAATTGAAAAATGCTCCAATTGGAATGATTCAAATTTCTGTAGATTCATAACTGTGAGCACTTTCGAAATATGTAAAAATGTCAACATGTTTCTGTAATAATTTGTGCACTAAATATTTAAATACAGAAAATGGAAAACAAACTGAAATCTTGCAAAATTCATAACTTGAGTTCTGTTCACCCAAATTGAGCAAACTTGAGCTCTAAAAATTTGTCTTAACAAACTCTACACCATGGTATTTTATTTGGGCACATTTGGATAAAAGTGGACCACGAAAACAACCATTTTCTGTTCTGGCCAGAAAAGAAAAGAGAAAAGAAAATGACATAACTAAATTCAATAATGATCCAAAAATTATGTTTAATATCTCCAAATGTTCAGTGAAACATTGTCCACATGTTTTCAAGTATTTCCCATGCTTTTGTAACTGAAAGTACCTCTTTTTAAATTGTTTACCAAAAATGGCAGAAATGAAAACAATAAGAATTAATTCTTATTTATTATTTTCTTCACCCAAAAATTATGGAAACTATACCAAAATGGAAAGAACTTCAATTAATAACAGAAAAGCATCATTTCATGCATGTGGGAATACTATTGATGTATTGGTCTTATTAAAATTAATAATAGGCCACTAAGATAAATATGAGAGGTTTCCAAATAATGCAAACTTATTTGGGACACTCATTTAACTTGATGATCATGTCCATGATGTCTTACTTGCATTAAAATGTCATGCATCATCCCATGTTTGTGCATTATGCCATGTTATTGATTGTCCGTCTCTCTTTGTTGTTTGTTTGCTTCTTCTCGAATAGACGACGACGTTGAGACATACGAGGTTTACGATACCACTTCAGAGGAGTTAGCCCAGTACCAGGCTACTGAGTTTGCAGGAAAGTATTCACTCACATGAACCATTGTGTCCGTTCCACACTTGATACCGATACTTTCCGTTGTCTAATCTGCTAGCCTTATGATTCATTGCTTGTGTTCCGATCCTATCACATGTCATCCTGCAGCCATGAATATAGCCTCACCCCCACACCTACAACCTTGTTGTTTGTTAGCCTGCGTCATAGTATCATGCTTAGGTTTGCTTGTGCTCGAGTCTTGTTTCCATTTATCTTATCACCTGTTTAGTTTGATAGATGGGCTTGTTATAATCAATATCATGTTAATGTTCGGGGTAATAATAATTTGATGATAAGGCACCGGCAGGAGGCCCGGGTTAGGGTTTTGAAGCCTGCTAGTGTCGACCCTAATTAGGAAAAGGGTCTTGTCCTCTGATCCATGATGAGCGTGCTCACCGCATCTGGGTGGTCGTATGGAACCCCCCTCGACTTTGACCTGATCCGCAGTTTGTCCGAAGAGCCACACTTAGTTCGGGTGTTCCATTTGGCTCATACGCATGAATGGGTCGCTCCCATGGTTGATACTGATGATGTTGATGACGCACACATATAGGGCGAGGCCTGTATTGCCGGGGTGTTGCATCCTGCGGGAGTTTTGCACACTTGCGCTGAGTATTCGGCTGCGTGGCTGGGACCTTATGGCTCCGTGGCTCCTAGGACAGGCTGTAGAGATGGTTCGGGTCGTGTCGAGTCCACCTGAGTTTTAGTTGGTGGCTCGAGTGTGTACGGGTACTGGAGCACACCCTGCAGGGATGAATCTTCTCGAGAAGCCGTGTTGTCCGCGGTTATGTGACGACTTGGTGAAAGTGCTGGCTAACCAGTACTCCGACAACTTACACCTAATTGATAATAATTTGACTAGTAATAGGCATATTGTCACAATAACCTGAACCTTCATTAATCCAACTGTGTGGGTTATCCTCGGATTGCTTCTTTGGATAAGGGGCGAGATCCAGGATGGGTATGCTTGAGGTTAGTGGTAGTTGGCTCCGATGCGCTATCTTATCCCTTTCTTTTAGCCGGATGTTGTAGCATGTCTCTGTAGTTGGGTAGTGCAGCCCGCTGCCGCACCTTTGTATCCCCTATCTTCCGTTGAACCCAAAGCATCTGTACTTGGTGTTGTCGGGTACACTTCGGTATCTTGTGCGTCTTGATTGCCAGTACTCGTCCGTACTGACCCCTTTGGGGCTGCTGGTTCTGTAGACTACGTTTCCGAGGATCCCCATGGTGGCTACTACGTGGAGTATGACGAGGCTACTGACGAGTAGATAGCGGACCCGGGCAGAATCCGAGACTTCGTGGATGGGCTCCGTTCTTTTCGCTTCCGGCCTCTTAGGCCTATTTGGATTTTGTCTGTATCTCAGACACTTTGTTTGCTTCCGCTGTGATGTAATGATGACGTGTTGGGACATGTGTCCTCTGTATGACAGTATTTGCTATCTCTTCTCTAGTGAGAGCTTTTGCCACTTATTTCTATTTCTTTGTGTCCTAGAGATTTGTTGTGATATCACTTGTTCAAATGCCGTTGACGTACCATGTGTGTATGTTATGAAGTACGTCAATGGAAGTTTTTGGGTTCCTATTGGATGGTTTCACAGACGATGAATAGTAGAGAATGGTTGTCACACGTTTACGTGTCGGCCTACTCATATTGAGATGCGGGTGCAGGTAGGCCCCGTAAGCCAATTATCTACTATTTAGCGGTCTGTGTGTATCCTCTAGAAGTCCGGGTGCGACAAATGGTATGAGAGCCTGTCTGCCTGTAGGATCCCTTTTACTGGTCGCAGTTGAGTCTAGAAACTATTTTGTAGCTATATAGGAAAAATGAAACGTGAGAGTAGGAATTCTGTTCTTCTATTTCTTTCCCCACCCACCCTCCCTTTTCTGGTAAGGAAGTGCAACGTTGTTTTTCTCTTCTCACCTAAACTTTCAAGTTAGGATTTCACGTATCCTGGTTTCTCGAGGATGGTTATATCTACTAGACCATAGGAGTGGAGGTGGTTGTGACACGATTTTCATGTTGCCTACTCACGATTGAGAACGGTGGCAAATAAGCCCCGGAAGCAGATCCTCTATTCCTTAAGCAGTAGATATTGATCCTCTAGAAGCTCGGATGGGTTTTTCCGTAGTACCTCAGGTGTTTGTGGTCTCCTGTTTCCCAGTTGTTGCTTCGATATCGTCCTTCACAAATCGTCTCTTTCATTGTAACAACTTATATGTTGATTCGTTGTTAACCTCCATCCGTTTTGTTCCGGAGATTTTCTTCTTCAACACCGCATCCATGTGGTACGCGAACCATTTATGGTGAACGTTGAGGGTAGTATATGTTTGCTCCATGTTACCTTCTTACCGTCTGAAGTAAGCCTTGTAAGCACTTATATTGGATTTTGTTATCCGGTTAGTGTGTTAACCTCGGTATCCTCTTCAGGATGGAGAGTGGTGACGAAGAACCCACACTGCCACCCGAGATGGGGAAAGTGTTGTCTCAGATGACACAAGTTATAAGGCAGATGCAGCAGAACCAAGACCTTGGGAGTAATGGCAACACACGGGTGTCTATTCGGGAGTTCCTTGAGCTCAATCCGCGCATGTTTGATACCTCCTCCGAGCCATTGGATGCTGATGACTGGCTCCGTGAAATAAACCGTACTCTTATGGTAGCTCATGTGGCTGACGAGGACCGTGTTCCTTACGTGACCTACCTTCTCCATGGACAATCCATGTCTTGGTGGGAGAACTTCCAAGAAATGAGAGGTCCTAGTGTGGCAATCACATGGGAGGATTTCAAGCAAGCCTTCGTGCGCCATCACATTCCCAATGGGCTCATGGAGAGAATGCGTGAGGAATTCTATTCTTTCACACAAGGAAATTTGGACTTTCTCGAATACCAAAGAGAGTTCAATCGCCTGGCTCGCTACGCCGGAGATGAAGTCTCCACGGAAGCAAAAAAGATGGCAAAGTTCCGCAGGGGTCTCAACCCGGAACTCAAGTATGCTCTCACAAACGTCAAGGCCAAGAATTTTGAGGACCTCATCAACATCGCTCTAAATGAAGAGCATGGGCGCAAGTTGGTTGAGGAATCTCGTAAGCACTCTCGTGAACAGGCTAATCTCTCAAAAGTTATCATGCCTCCACAAAAACGAAGAGTTTGGGTTCCATATACCACTCCAACACCGCCCATCTGCTTGCCAAGCCCGGCAGGATTTCTTACCCGCCCTCCCACCCCAGTGGTATCTTCAGGAGGTGCTCCATCTCAGCCAGGTCCAACAACTCCTCGTTCTGTTATTACATGCTTCAAGTGCGGTCTACCAGGACACTACTCCTACAAGTGCCCGCAGAACAAGCTACCATCACTACCTATCTCTAATGTCAATCATGTGATGGTACACACTTCTTCGCCTAGGCCCCGCAACAGGAACAAGTTGGTCTTGAGAACTGTGAGGGTGAACCATGTCAAGGCCCAGGGAGCAGAAGAATCTCCAGAAGTTGCAATGGGCACACTTCTGGTGAACTCGTTTCATGCTAAAGTCTTGTTCGATTCTGGTGCTTCACACTCTTTCATCTCTCTATGCTTTGCAAACACCAGTAAAATCAACTTCGAACAGTTGTCTATCCCTCTCCTAGTGAAATCACCGGGATCTAGCTGGCAAAGCAATAAAGTTAGCCAGATCGTCGAGATCACAATTGGAAACCTTCCATTCCAGGCATCTCTGATAGCTCTCCACTCTTCAGATATTGATGTCATTCTTGGGATGGATTGGCTGGTAGCCAACAAAGCAGTCATTGATTGTCCTGCTAAGTCTGTCAAAATCACACACCCTTCTGGCCAGATAGTCTACTTCCATCCTGAAAATCCAGTTGTTCAACTCTACACTCTCAATGCAAATCCTCTACCATCTATTGAAACTGTTCCGGTGGTTTGTGACTTCCCCGATGTCTTTCCAGAAGAATTGCCAGGAATGCCTCCTGACAGAGCTGTTGAGTTCGTCATCGAACTTGAACCAGGCACTGCTCCAATCTCCAAGTATCCATACAAGATAGCTCCTCCTGAACTGAAATTGTTAAAGGAGCAAATCGATATGTACATGGAAAAAGGTTACGTTCAACCTAGTTCCTCGGCTTGGGGATGCCCAACTCTCTTTGTGGCAAAGAAGGATAAAACAAAGAGACTCGTTGTTGACTATCGTCCTCTTAACGAGAAAACCATCAAGAACAAATATCCAATTCCTCGCATCGATGATCTCTTTGATCAACTTGCTGGAGCCTCTATATTCTCCAAGTTGGACTTGAGAATGGGTTACCATCAAATAAAGATCAGAAAAGAGGATGTTCCAAAGACAGCCTTTGTCACTCGCTTCGGTCGCTATGAATACACCGTCATGTCCTTTGGCCTCACCAATGCACCGTCGACTTTCTCTCGACTCATGAACTCTGTCTTCCATGAATACCTCGACAAGTTCGTTGTGGTATATCTTGATGACATTCTTGTCTACTCCAAATCCGAGAAAGAGCATGAAGAACATCTTCGTCTCACTCTCATGAAGCTTCGCGAACATCGCCTCTATGCCGAGTTTTCCAAATGTGAGTTCTGGATTTCTGAAGTCACTTACCTTGGTCATGTCATATCTGCCAAGGGCATAGCTATTGACCCAGAAAAGGTTAAGGCCATTGTTGAATGGAAACCACCTAAAACGGTGAAGCAAGTCAGAAGTTTTCTTGGTTTGGCTAGCTATTGTCGTCGCTTCGTCCCAAACTTCTCCAAGATTGCCAAACCTCTCACTGACCTCACAAAGAAGGACAAGAAGTTCGTCTGGTCTCCACAATGTGATGAAAGCTTCAATCTCCTGAAGACTAAACTCACTTCTACACCAGTTCTGGTTGGCCCAGATCCTTCCAAACCTTTCCAAATATTCTGTGATGCTTCTCTCCAAGGTCTAGGTGCAGTTCTTATGCAAGAACGTCAAGTTGTGGCTTATGCTTCTCGCAAGATGAACACACATGAGCTCAACTATCCTATTCATGACCTTGAGCTTGCAGCAGTTGTCTTTGCCCTCAAGAAATGGAGACAACACTTGTTGGGTAATCACACTGAGATCTTTTCTGACCACAACAGTCTAAAGTACATCTTCAGTCAGCCAGATCTGAAACTCAGACAAAGGAGATGGATTGAGAAGATTAAAGACTTCGATCTCACCATTTCCGACACTCCAGGCAAGGCTAATGTTATGGCCGATGATCTCAGTCGCAAGTCCTATTGCAACAATCTCATGATCATGGAAAGCCAACCTCCTCTTCACGAAGAATTCCAAAAGCTGAATCTTGGACTTGTTCCTCAAGGCTATCTTGCAAACTTGACAGCCAGTCCAACGCTTGAGGACAAGATTCGTTCTGAACAACTTCGTGATGCTGAGATCAAGAAGATCGCAAAGAACATCAAAGCAGGCAATGTGAAGTATGAGTGCTTCTCAATTGATGACAAGGGAACAGTGTTTTTCCAAGGACGCATTGCAGTTCCCAAAATCCGAAGCCTGAAAGATGTGATTCTCAAGGAGGCTCATGATAGTCCTCTTTCCATACACCCTGGAAGTACAAAGATGTACCAGGATCTCAAAACAATGTATTGGTGGTCTGGCATGAAGCGTGAAATTGCTAAATATGTCTCTGAATGCGATGTTTGTCAACGTGTCAAAGCAGTTCATCAGAAATCAGCGGGTCTTCTCCACCCTCTGAAAATTCCTGAATGGAAGTGGGACATGATTGAAATGGACTTCGTCACTGGTTTTCCAAAGTCTAAGAGGGGCAACGATGCAATCTTCGTTGTCATTGATCGACTCACTAAAGTCGCTCACTTTTTTCCTGTCAAAGAGACAATCTCAGCTAGTCAGTTGGCAGAGCTCTATACAACAAAGATTGTTCCTCTTCATGGTGTTCCACTAGAAATAAGCTCAGACCGTGGAAGCATCTTCACTTCTCATTTCTGGAAAAGCTTTCAAGAAGCTTTGGGCACCAAGCTTCTGTTCAGCACAGCCTATCACCCTCAGTCTCAAGGGCAAGTCGAAAGAGTCAATCAGATTCTCGAGGATATGCTCAGATCATGTGGTCTCTCTTTTGGCATGAAATGGGAGGAATGTCTTCCATATGCTGAATTCTCCTACAACAACAGCTTCCAGGCAAGCCTAGGCATGGCACCTTTCGAGGCTCTCTATGGTCGCAGATGCAGGAGTCCAATCAATTGGTCTGGAGCCGGTGAACGCTCACTCTTTGGTACTGACATTGTTAAGGAGGCCGAAGAGAAAGTCCGCATCATTCGTGACAATCTGAAGATTGCTCAGTCTCGTCAGAAAAGCTACTATGACAGCAAACACAGAGATATGGTCTATGCAGCTGGAGACAAAGCATATCTCCGTGTTACTCCCCTCAGAGGCACTCATCGTTTTTGTGTCAAAGGAAAGCTTGCACCAAGATATATTGGTCCCTTCAACATTCTCTCAAGGCGTGCAGAAAATGCCTATCGTCTTGAACTTCCAGAAAAGCTATCCAAGGTGAACGATGTCTTTCACGTGTCACAGCTCAAGAAGTGCTTCAAAGACCCAGGTCGTGCAGTTGATCATGATTCCATTGAACTGCAAGAAGACCTCTCTTATGAAGAGCACCCTATTCGCATTCTCGATGAGACCGAGCGCAAAACTCGCAACAAGAGCACCAAGTTCTTAAAAGTGCAGTGGTCTCATCATTCCGATAAAGAGGCAACGTGGGAGACCGAAGAGGATCTTCGCAAGAAGTATCCGGACCTTTTCTCTTCTCAGTAGGAATCTCGGGGCGCGATTCCTTCAAGGGGGGGGGGGGCGTTTTGTAACATCCCAAGTATGAAAACAATCCCCAATTGCTTTGCTTCTTGTTAAATTTAATTTGTATCATGCATCATAAGCATTGCATGTGGTATGTGTTACAGTTTGAAATTCAATTCAAATTCAAATCATTTTGGTTCATACTTGGTATGTTCCAATGTCTTCAAAACAAACTCACAAACTTATACCATGCAACTGTTTTCCATAAACTTCTTCTCTCAAGTAATTAATTTGGTTGATTTTTTTTCCAATATTTCATTTATTGCAAAATTCAAACAAATTCATTTAAATTTCAAACAGCAACAAAAATTTAAATTCTTATAAAAAATTATCACTATAAAATTTTGGACCCAAAACCCCCCTTCTTTTCTTTCTCTCTCTTTTTCTACAAAAAAAAAGAGAAATGAAAAAAAGGGGAAGTGGCAACCTAGTTGGGCCTAAACCAGCCCAACACCCTCCTGTGGTCCTTTCTTCCTCGTAGAGATGAGGGGACGAGCAGGCAGACGTGCTGCCAGTAGAGGAGGAGCCTCCACGTCCTCCCCTCCTACCTGCTCCCCTGCCCTCTCTTATACCCCGAGGTAGCCCCAAACCCTAGCCCCTCTTCTTTCTCCTCTCCAGCCGCCGCCGCCACCCTGCTCCCTCTCCCCTCAGATCCCCTCCTTTCTCTGAAGGTTTTCCGACCGGAGCAACTCCGACGAGCTCCCGCCGCCGTCCTCGACCACCTCTGGCCACACCGAGGGCACCCACGCGTCGAGGGTGAGTTTCCCGTTCGATTCCCTTCGTTTCCCGCGTGTATTCGTGCCGTAGTAGCCGCCGCCGTCTGGTTCTGTTTGTGGCCGGCGCGGCCATGTATGTGTTCTTCAGTTACGTACAACAGGAGACGTGATGCGTTCGTGTTTCAGTTAAGGCGCCAAAATACTGAATAAAACCTAAGAATATCTACTACTAGCATCAAACGCAGCCTCAGCCCAGTGGCTAAGGCCCATCACCCGCACCCCTGAGATCCCTAGTTCGATCCCCCGTAGAGGCAGTATGCCCAACTTTTTTTGGGATTTATTTCCCGCGGCCAACCCCACATGTCATTGACCCTGGAGGCCACGTGTCGCTGGGCCCCATCTGTCAGTGGTAAAAAAAATGCGGGTATGGCCTAGCCCCGGTATAAAACGTTTGGGCCTTTTTCTTTTGTTCTGGGATTTCAGAAAACAGATTCAAAACTTAATTTGTAAAATCAATAACTAATTGAAAAATGCTCCAATTGGAATGATTCAAATTTCTGTAGATTCATAACTGCGAGCACTTTCGAAATATGTAAAAATGTCAACATGTTTCTGTAATAATTTGTGCACTAAATATTTAAATACAGAAAATGGAATAAAAACTGAAATCTTGCAAAATTCATAACTTGAGTTTTGTTCACCCAAATTGAGCAAACTTGAGCTCTAAATTTTTTTCTTAATAAACTCTACACCATGGTATTTTTTTGGGCACAGTTGGATAAAAGTGGACCACGAAAACAACCATTTTCTGTTCTGGCCAGAAAAGAAAAGAGAAAAGAAAATGACATAACTAAATTCAATAATGATCCAAAAATTATGTTTAATATCTCCAAATGTTCAGTGAAACATTGTCCACATGTTTTCAAGTATTTCCAATGCTTTTGTAACTGAAAGTACCTCTTTTTAAATTGTTTACCAAAAATGGCAGAAATGAAAACAATAAGAATTAATTCTTATTTATTATTTTCTTCACCCAAAAATTATGGAAACTATACCAAAATGGAAAGAACTTCAATTAATAACAGAAAAGCATCATTTCATGCATGTGGGAATACTATTGATGTATTGGTCTTATTAAAATTAATAATAGGCCACTAAGATAAATATGAGAGGTTTCCAAATAATGCAAACTTATTTGGGACACTCATTTAACTTGATGATAATGTCCATGATGTCTTACTTGCATTAAAATTTCATGCATCATCCCATGTTTGTGCATTATGCCATGTTATTGATTGTCCGTCTCTCTTCGTTGTTTGTTTGCTTCTTCTCGAATAGACGACGACGTTGAGACATACGAGGTTTGCGATACCACTTCAGAGGAGTTAGCCCAGTACCAGGCTACTGAGTTTGCAGGCAAGTATTCACTCACATGAACCATTGTGTCCGTTCCACACTTGATACCGATACTTTCCGTTGTCTAATCTGCTAGCCTTATGATTCGTTGCTTGTGTTCCGATCCTATCACATGTCATCCTGCAGCCATGAATATAGCCTCACCCCCACACCTACAACCTTGTTGTTTGTTAGCCTGCGTCGTAGTATCATGCTTAGGTTTGCTTGTGCTCGAGTCTTGTTGCCATTTATCTTATCACCTGTTTAGTTAGATAGATGGGCTTGTTATAATCAATATCATGTTAATGTTCGGGGTAATAATAATTTGATGATAAGGCACCGGCAGGAGGCCCGAGTTAGGGTTTTGAAGCCTGCTAGTGTCGACCCTAATTAGGAAAAGGGTCTTGTCCTCTGATCCATGATGAGCGTGCTTACCGCATCTGGGTGGTCGTATGGAACCCCCCTCGACTTTGACCTGATCCGCAGTTTGTCCGAAGAGCCACACTTAGTTCGGGTGTTCCATTTGGCTCATACGCATGAATGGGTCGCTCCCATGGTTGATACTGATGATGTTGATGACGCACACATATAGGGCGAGGCCTGTATTGCCGGGGTGTTGCGTCCTGCGGGAGTTTTGCACACTTGCGCTGAGTATTCAGCTGCGTGGCTGGGACCTTATAGCTCCGTTGCTCCTAGGACAGGCTGTAGAGATGGTTCGGGTCGTGTCGAGTCCACCTGAGTTTTAGTTGGTGGCTCGAGTGTGTACGGGTACTGGAGCACACCCTGCAGGGATGAATCGTCTCGAGAAGCCGTGTTGTCCGCGGTTATGTGACGACTTGGTGAAAGTGCTGGCTAACCAGTACTCCGACAACTTACACCTAATTGATAATAATTTGACTAGTAATAGGCATATTGTCACAATAACCTGAATCTTCATTAATCCAACTGTGTGGGTTATCCTCGGATTGCTTCTTTGGATAAGGGGCGAGATCCAGGATGGGTATGTTTGAGGTTAGTGGTAGTTGGCTCCGATGCGCTATCTTATCCCTTTCTTTTAGCCGGATGTTGTAGCGTGTCTCTGTAGTTGGGTAGTGCAGCCCGCTGCCGCACCTTTGTATCCCCTATCTTCCGTTGAACCCAAAGCATCTGTACTTGGTGTTGTCGGGTACACTTTGGTATCTTGTGCGTCTTGCTTGCCAGTACTCGTCCGTACTGACCCCTTTGGGGCTGCTGGTTCTGTAGACTACGTTTCCGAGGATCCCCATGGTGGCTACTACGTGGAGTATGACGAGGCTGCTGACGAGTAGATAGCGGACCCGGGCAGGATCCGAGACTTCGTGGATGGGCTCCGTTCTTTTCGTTTCCGGCCTCTTAGGCCTATTTGGATCTTGTCTGTATCTCAGACACTTTGTTTGCTTCCGCTGTGATGTAATGATGACGTGTTGGGACATGTGTCCTCTGTATGACTGTATTTGCTATCTCTGCTCTAGTGAGAGCTTTTGCCACTTATTTCTATTTCTTTGTGTCTTAGAGATTTGTTGTGATATCACTTGTTCAAATGCCGTTGACGTACCATGTGTGTATGTTATGAAGTACGTCAATGGAAGTATTCGGATTCCTATTGGATGGTTTCACAGACGATGAATAGTAGAGAATGGTTGTCACACGTTTACGTGTCGGCCTACTCATATTGAGATGCGGGTGCAGGTAGGCCCCGTAAGCCAATTATCTACTATTTAGCGGGCTGTGTGTATCCTCTAGAAGTCCGGGTGCGACAACCGGAGCCAACACCAATACCAACACCAAAGAAGAGAGGGATGATTTAATTAAATGATGAAGTGATGAGGGAAGCCAAGAAATGTCTTAAAGAGAAGGGTATTAAGTCTGAAGATGTGAAAAATCTACCACCTATAGAATTATTATGTAAGCCAATTCCTCATCCATCAACAGTTGAGGTACACTCTCTCCAATATTTTGATAATAGATTTATTCCCTATTCTAAACCACCTAATCAATGCTTAGATGAATTTGATAATTATGTTGTTAAGCAAGATAATTTTAATATGAGAGTGCAGAATCATCTAATGGAAAACTCTAGAGCTATTGATAATTTGCATGGTATTATTGAGAGAACCTCTAATGGTGTTAAAATGCTTGTTAAACATTTTCATATGGTTCAAACTCAAATTGATTAACTCACTAAAGTGCAAAAAGATTTGCTAGCTAATGCTTCAAGAGAAAAACATGTTTGTGAAATAATTACTAGAGGTGGTGTTTATACTCAGGATCCCTTGTATCCTGAAGGACATCCTAAAAGAGTTTAACAAGATTCTCAACAACCTAAAAACAATAGTTCTCCTTCTAAGAAAAAGAAGAAGAGACATAAAAATGTTGTAGAATCTCCTGAACCTGCTAAAGAGCCTAATAGTATATCTATCTCTGATGCTGTAACTGAAAGTGGTAATGATAAAAGTGATGCTTCTGATAAATAAAAAATTGTAGATGAACCTGAAAAGCAACCTAAAACTGCAAAGTATACTAAGGAGGATTTCATTGCCAGTAAACATGGTAATGAAATAGAGCCTTGGGTACAAAAAGCAATGCATTTTCCTAATAAGAAACATAAATCAAAGGAAGAAGAACATTATAACAAGTTCTATGAGTGGATGAAACCTTTGTTTTTGCAAATTCCTTTGACTGATGCTATTAAGCTGCCTCCTTATTGTAAGGCCCCCAGACCAACAGTCTAAGGACCTCCGATATGCATACATTCACGATCCCAGATCACACCAGTCGCGAACAACATATCAAGTTGGCATATAGATACACCATCCAATACACGATGACATAAAGGTCTTACAAATAAAGACGGTCACATGACCAAGTCTAACACAGCTTCCACGCAGGGCAGACAACTCAACACACACAACGGAAGGCAACAACCCAATTCACGCCTTAACCTACAGGCTGCTAACCGGGAGACGAGCCTAGTTCGCGGGGCCATCACTGCAATACTCCTCCTCGTAGAACTCCTCCTGAGGCTGCTCCTCGAAGTCTGGCAAGTAGATACCAGGGACGAAACCAATATGAGTACATTTGAATGTAGTCTGCAAGACATCCTTTGTGAAGCTCATATAATGCAAGTATGCTTATATAGTGTAGTCGGTAGGCTATACATAGGGTTCACTACCCATGATGGATGAAAGATACATCATGGTTGATTTTGACATCTCTATATTTTTGTTGAAGAAGATACTTCAAAAGAAAATAATATAGTTTTCTTTCTCTTGTAGATATTGCATGTCCAAGAGGTTTTGTAAGATTTTGTTAGAAAAGAAAGTTTTTATTTGCAAAAATTCTTGTAAAACAACTTCCATACCTTCTTCATCCGTACCTCACAGGTACAAGGTACCTCTTTCCAGTACCTCACAGGTACAAATCCCTTTTCAAAAACATCCTATTTGAAAACATTGACACAATGCTAGCTACATGGCCATTCAACTATCCATATCCGAGGACGTGGCTATTCCAAATAGTTTTTACTCTGCAGAGGTGTACACTATCCACAAGATCCAGAACATCCGCCGTGAACAACCACGAACTGTCTCTGACAGTACGCGAACATCAGATAACTGGTCCTAACCTTCCACTATGTTCAAGCTAGTAGATGACTATCTCTTCAATTGGGTTTGTTCTCCCCGGCAATGAGTCCCACACCGCCATGACAGGAGACCCAACTGCTGCGACCGGAGGGAAAATTAATCCCACACTTTTCATGCATTTTGTTTCATAACTTGGCGTCATTTTGGTTCGAGGGACCCCATCCCTTATAGCAATTTGAGATAGAGCACACACTAACAAGAACAAGCTTCTATACAAGCCCCTTTCCCATGTTGGGTTAGAGTGGCAGTAGGTTAAAGGTTGTCCGGGGAAGACTAGATTATGTGTCATTTTTTAAAACACCTTTTTCCAAAAATGATCATCTCACAATTCTTCCGTGGACAAGGCTCCGACTTTCCACCGGGTTTTCCATAAAGCCTTTGTTTTGCAAAAAACATATTTTTAGGGTGTCCACTTAGGGAATTCATGTTATTTTATTTTGGTGGTAATAATACCATATGGTGGCTATGGGCTTGGTAACACAAAGTTTTGACTACTTGCATGATAATAATTTATATAGTATTAATAGTAGTAATAGCCACAACAAAAATAGTTTGTTAATCAAAGTTTTATAAAACTTCAGGAGTAAAAACATTCATGATAGATAATGATAAGTATGGTAGCAAGCATCAGGATGGCTTTCCTTTAAACTCCTTGTGTCCCTGGCTTTGAAGTAGCTCGAACTTGACACAAAGCTCTACGACTCCTTCTTCTTAGTTTTATAGCGTCGTAAAAAGAATAAAGGACACAGACTCAGAACCAATGAAGGCAAACAATAATACAAACAACACATACAACAAGCAAATTTATACTAAAGCAATCACTCAAAAAGTTATCGAGAAGACTACCACACAAACACACACGGAATCAAAGCTGATAGTAGAATGCTTATGGTTGGGGTACCATCTCCCACATCCTAAATATCATGGGTTGAGTGGGTGTACCCCCTGATACCAATACATTGAAGAAGCTAAAAATAGCCTTGGGTCACAAGGGTGAGACTATTAAAGTAATAACAAACACCCAAAAGAAATACCCATGCTAGTGGGTATTAACAACAACAAAAGAAAGCATCAACTAGATAAGTTTCTCACTAACTCGATGAATATATAAATAAATAATACAAGTCACAACAATAGCACTGGTACAATACTCATGCTAAGGTAATCACTAAGAATATTTCAAAAAGCAAAGCAAACCACAGATTTAGAAGGTAGTTACTAACTATGCTCATATCTACACAGAGACTAAAGAAACACCCAATCACAAATGTAACTAAACAAACCAGTGGCTCAACCATTTTTAACAAGTCATATGGCACACTCTAGAACACACAAATCATAAGGGAAGATTATTGCTAGAAACAGGGTAATAGCAGGGTTCACTAATAGTATACCAGTATGAAAGATTACTACACAAGCATGCCTAAGAAATAGTGTATTTCACAACCAAACCAAACTTGCAACAAAAGGGTCATGCCATAATAACACGAGTGGAAACATGTTAACCATGCTAGGCTAGACATACACAAATAAAAATAGGAAGACAATAATTACGGGACCACTCATAAATGATAGGGGCACTACTAATACATTAATAGTGAAGCAATCAATACTACAAGGATGAATTTTTCTAGCAAGAAACACACGCTTATAAGCATCCAATAACAGAATCATACACTTTACACATGCTAGTAAATAATCATACCAAAACTAATCCTATGAAAACAACTACTCAACAAGAATCAACCAAGCCTAATTAACCATGCTTTTCTAACAACCAAGGGACAAGCATCAAAGTGACATGTTATAAATCAGTAGCTTTGCACTCTACTCATGCTCAACAACACTTTCTAAAATTTAAGCCACTCAAGGGAATTTCTATCCACACATAATCCTCAACACTAGGACATACTTCTATTTGTGCAAACAACACTCAAATTAATCAAAGGCAATAGTCAAACTTTTCTTAATATGATATTTACAAGGGAACACCACATCATAAAGGGTACTTCATCTAAACATGTTAGGAGTCAAAAATCTAGTTCTAAACACTTCAACAAAAACTAGCAGGGCACTACTCAACTTTCCTTGGTAAAATTTACTAAGCAACCATAAAGGCCACTTGCAAGTATGTTTATGGTAGGGAAATTATATCCCTAACCACAATGCAATTGAATCAGTGGGTGTTCCACTATTATACCAAAACATTAAGAGTTCACAATTCCTCTGGTCACACTTGAGAAAATTAGCCCAACACTAAACAAGCATCACAAAGGCTACTCATGCTAGTGATACTCATAGAAATTAATTAAACAAAGCAACACTATTCAAGCTCTTCTATAAATGAAAATGCAAGCTAACAGAGGTGACACCATCACAATATCAGTACCAAAGTGGTACTGGACCTAACATATCAATCATAAATATGAAGGTACGAAACCTATAGTTACTATACCAAAATTTTCTAATACTCAAGAAATGCTAGAAGACAACTATGCCTACCCTAATCATTCTAAGCATCACACAATATACTAAACTTCTTCTAACATGCTAGTTATGTATGAAAACATCAAGCAACAGAAAGTAACACATTTAAACATACTAGAAAACACAACTCCATTACAAAAATATTTAGTACAAAATATTCACACAAGAATAAATAAAAATAGAAAAGTGCAAAAACTAGTTATGCACACCAAAATTATTATATGGCTATAAAATTATACCAAGCTAGGATTAGGTAGATATAAGTATACACAAGCTCATACGATTGGATTCACAGCAAAAAACCATTTCCAAAAAGTCTACAAAAATCCTAGAAGTGCTCTCTCGTCATAAACCAAAATGAATGGAATTTTCTATAGGGAGATCTCCTTCATGCAAGGAAAGTGCTACTGATAGATATCACTAAGGGCTATCCAAAAAAATTTAGTTTGCAAAATTTGGATCCTTATTTTGAAAGTTGTGCCAATAATGGCTTAACAGATAGTCTCTGCCCAATTAAATACTAGTCCAAAAATATTAGTGCAAATGTAAATCTACCACTTGGATATGGTTAGGAATTTATTAAGCTACAAGCATGATTTTTGGTTTGTCCAAAAATGCATTTTTCATATTTATTTAGGGGCAAAAGCTAGGGTGCTGATTCTGTCTATTTTCAAGAACAAAATAAAACCATAGAGGAAAACTCGCGCGGGCCAGATCTATAGAGGTGCGGCCTAGAAACAGCTAACATGGCCCGTGGGAACACGCGCCCTCGCTGCGAGGTGTGGGAATGCATGGTTCAAAGGGCACCGTTGATCTCACAATCAAGGGCCCCTACACATCGTCTTCCTCACCCCTCCCTCTCTCTCACGCGGAAGAAAACCGTGCGGCATGGCTCACTGTTCGGCAGCGAGAGGTGGTGGCGCGGGGTCGTAGTGGATGCAAGGGGCCGTGGCCGTGTAGGGGAGCGAGCGGCAACAACAGGGATAGCTCCAAACGACGGCGGCGTGCTGCGCGTCCGCGGCGGCTCCGTGGACGACGGCGGCGATCCTGTCGACAAAGCCGCAGGGAAACATGTGAGGGAGGTGTGCACTGGGTAGGGGAGTAGAGCTAGGGAAAATGGCAGCGTTGGGTAGGCTGGAACGTCGGTGACCTTGATATGACTCTCACGGTGGCCGGCGGCGGTTTCCTCTTCGCGTCGCTCACGGAGAGTGAACATGGAGACGAGGGCGTGTTGGGGGCGTGCGGTGGAGTGAGGCGGAGCTGCTGGCGAGGTGGGGGAGTGGGGCATGGCTTATAGCCGTGAGGCACGGGGTGGTGTCCTCGGGTGTCAAGTTGTGTGCACGATAGGTCCCGGGGCGGCGTCGTGGCGTCGAGCAGTGGCGCTCTAGGCCCTAGGGTGGGCGAGTAACATAGTTGGGCGGAGTTGGGAAGCTGGGCACGGCGGCGGCATAGCCACAGTGGCTGTGCACTTTGTGTTTCTCCCGTGTCCCCCTCCTGTCCCCTCTCTCTGTCCGCCTCTCTTTCCTCCATTCCCTCCCACTCTCTACTTGACAAGAAAAGGCATCCAAGGCATCACACCCTCGTGCAAACGTAGGTGATCAAGTTTGGCAAAGATCCACCTCCCCATTTGATAAAAAACAAACAAAATTCATCATTCAAACTTCTGTGAAAAAAGATTCAGAAAATCCAGAAAAACATGACTTAGTCAAATTGCAAAGTGTTGGAAACAGATGAAATCAACGTAAAGTTTGGGCATGATTAAAATAGAAAATCAAATCCAATTGTGAAACTTTAAGTTGGAAATTGTTAAGTATGCTATAGATATTCAGAAACACTTTTTTTTGGAAAGGTATAAGGCTATGAAAACAACTGAAAAAATGGCAACTTTCTGTTTTTCTCATGTTTTCAAAATCAACTAGTTTTCTATGTTATTTTCTTACCTCAAAACCAAACATTCAATTGTATGTTTTCAAACTCCATTATTCAAAAAAAAGTTTATGGATTTAAGGTCCACATACCATAGAACAACTACAGGACAAGAAAACACAAAATGGGACATTCCAACTAATTGAAAACAAGAGTTAAAATAGGTAAGTGGCTAAGTTTTCAGGGAAAAGTTCTAATAGAAAAGTTAAAGGAAAACCTCCAGAATTAAATTTTAATTTTAGTTTTCTTGGATTCAAAAAAGCTAAATGTTTAATTCAAGATGAAAACCAAAACGATCCAAGTCTTGGAACAAAATTTACTCAAGTTACCCTATGGAAAACATGAGAGAAAAACCATAGTGCTTTTAGGAAAAATTTGTATTTGTTTTAAAAGGAAATATTTCTTGCATTGCATATATGACCATTGTCACATACACATGTTGGTCCACACAAACATTTTAAAAAAATTGTTGGCTCAATTTTTTCCTCCCTTAACTACAGAACAAGGGTCCAAAAACTAGGGTGTGATAGATCTTCCCCCCTTAAAATGAATCTCGTCCCCGAGATTCGCAAGAAGGAAAAAAAGAGAGTGTGGTAAAGAAAAGAGTGTTAGAACTTTAGTCTTCAATCTAGGTGCTTGGTGGTTGGTAGTATTAAGCGCAGGTGCTTCCCCCCTTTGACGTATCTTACAAAAATCTGCTGGTGGGTTAGTTTTTAAAAGGGTCCTGATGCCATGTTCTAAACCTCAAGTTGGTTGTACCTCAAAGCCGAGATAGTCATCCATGGGTTACTCTTTAGACCTCGATCTTACTAATCACCAATCCCATATCTCTGATAGGGCTGCTACTATCAACTAATTATCCGAACCATCACTGGGATGCCAGGCTAACATTAACTATCCACCGCCCTCTCCTTTGAGCATAAGCTCTCTCATCATTTCTATAGTTCAGTTTATCGGATATCCACCAAACTCCTTAAGCATGAACTTTCCATTTTTTTCATCATATCCTCCGGGCAGCCCACTAACCTTTTCTGGATTCAATAAAACTTCCCCATTAAAAGGGCATGTCCCATATCGTTTTACTCTCTCAAATTTCCATTTTTTTACGATAATATTGTCAAAGCTAAACCAAGAATCCAACCATCAAGTACCCATATTATAAGGGATCTGACCCACTTCCTGACCACATCCATAACCTGTTTCGAATGCTACGGGCCCTGATCTCCTCATCCAGCTAAGTTATCTTCCTAAGAATAATCTCAATAGAGCGTGTCAAGATCCAAAATAATGTCTCCAAGAATATCCTGCTACTATCTCCAAATCATATTCATTTTCCTAGAATCCGTAGATCATTATTTTATGTCCACCGATTAACTTTACTACTTACTCCAATCCTATATTCCCCCCACATAACTTTTTACTCGAATCGATATTTCTATAAAAAAATAGCATGAGGATCAATCGTGCAAAGCATTTTCCTCTCTACTCCAATACCATAAATTTTTCTTATCATGGTGGCACATAGCAGATCCAACTTCATTGTTCCAGCAAGTGCTTCCTAAAAATCCAATAGTTTCCACCTAAAATTCTAAACCTTCAATCATTTCCTCAAACGTTACGTATTTTAGCTCCAGATAACTACCAAGGTTTGGGGTCGACAGCTGGTTAGACCTCGGTATACATACCATAATATATCCTTGGTCGAAATCAATAATTCTCATATTCTCCTCAAGCTTTCGCTTTTATCCTAAACCGCAAAATCTAACTCCACCAAACTCATATACCAAAATTTGATTTCCAAAACAGATACATGAGAGATCTTATTGTCTAGTAGAACCTTGGCTCCAAGCTTCTATATTTCCTTCAACTTATCCTTTCAGCCAACTAACCTCAAGTCATCCGACGACACCTTTCTCGTTGGTTTAGAAAAAACATGTTAGTAATTTTAAAACTTGGTTAGGTGTTAATCTAAAGTTAGATACAGTACGTTAGTGTCGTTAGTTTTAAAGATACTTTTTATAGTCCGACGAGATACGACTAGTGTCCCATCACGTCGGATTTTTCAGAGTACATAGCCAAACAAAAACTAGGGCTGACATAGATATGTTCGGAAACGTACCAATAACTATGGCATGAGCATCCGGTGCTTCCTTAACGTCTTCTTGGTCCCGATGTTCCTTCACCAAACTCTTCCGCTTCTTCTGGGTTAGACCCTGGGTCTCTTGGGTCGCATCAGGACGGGCTAGAGCACGATTCTTCTGGGGACAATTGCGAGCGAAGTGTCCCTCCTCCCCACAAGTAAAACAACCTGTGGTTTTAGGTCTGACATTTACGCTCTTCAGACGATCCCAAGGAAATACTATGACAACTCCGGAGCGTTTGAATCCCACTCAAAACAAGGGTTTTCCATACCATGTGTGTTAGAGTGTGGCATGGGCCTTGGATGCCCAAGATTCCTCCACTCTTTGTGTTAGGGCTCAGTGGCGTCAAAATCTCTCTAATGGGTTCCAGGATTACTCAGAGCCCGAAACTCCCGGATCTGGCGGAACGGGGGAAATGCTGCTAATAGGTGGGCCCTACCATTGTCTTGGGTGTTCCTTGGGCCTAATCTAACACAACTGAGCAATTAGTTCCACTTTGCTACCCCTTCCGGCTCACGTAGAGGGGCCAGAACGGCAGTTCCTTCCTTTTCTCCATCGGGCCTTTCGTTTCTCCGGAGAGAGGCTCTGAAGCATATGAATCCCACCCAAGCCCGGGGTATGCCATATCATGTGTTGTAGAGTGTGGCCTGGATCTTGGATTCCCAAGATTCCGTCACTCTCTGTGTTATGGCTTCACCGGCGTCGGATTCTCTCTCGTGGGTTCCAGTACTCGTCAGAGCCCGAACCTCCCGGATCAGACGGAACGGGGGGAATCTTGCCAATAGGTGGACCCTACCATTTTTCTTGGGTGTTCCTTGGGCCTAACCTAACACAACCAAGAAATTAGTTCCACTTTGCTACCCCCTTCTGGCTCACGTAGGGGGGCCAGATCGGCAGTTCCATCCTTTTCTCCAACAGGCCTAGGGTTTCTCCGGAGAGGGGTTCCAGAGTGTCTGAATCCCACCCAAGCATAGGGTATGACATACCATGTGTGTTAGAGTTTGCCATTGGTCATTGATGCCCAAGATTCCCTCACTCTTTGTGTTAGGGCATCACCGGCGTCGGATTCTCTCTAATGGGTTAAAGGACTACTTAGAGCCCGAAACTCCCGGATGTGACGAAACAGGGGAATCTTACCAATAGGTGGGCCCTACCATTGTCTTGGGTGTTCCTTGGGCCTAACCTAACACAACCAAGGAATTAGTTCCACTTTTCTACCCCTTTTTAGGCTCACGTAGAGGGGCCAGAACGGCAGTCCCGCCCTTTTTCCCAGCGAGCCTAGGATTTCTCCGGAGAGGAGCTCTAGAGCGTATGAATCCCACCCAAGCCTAGGGTATTACATACCATGTGTGTTAGAGTGTGGAATGTTTCTTGGATTCTCAGGATTCCCTCACTCTCTATGTTATGCCTTCACCGGCGTCAGGTTCTCTCTCGTGGGTTCGAGGACTACTCAGAGCGCGAAACACCCGGATCTGACGGAACGGTGGAAATCTTTCCAAGAGGTAGACCCTACCATTTTATTGGTTGTTCCTTGGGCCTAACCTAACACAAACAAGAAATTAGTTCCACTTTGCTACCCCTTCTCGGCTCACATAGAGGGTCCAGAACGACAATTCTGTCCTTTTTCTGTAGCGGGTCTATGGTTTCTCCGGAGAGGACCTTCGGAGCGTCTGAATCCCAACCAATCCTAGGGTATTCCATTCCATGTGTCTTAGAGTGTGGTATGGGTCTTTTATGCCCAAGATTCCCTCACTCTGTGCGTTCTGGCTTCACCGGCGTCGGATTCTCTCTTGCGGGTTCCAGGGCTACTCACAGCCCGAAACTCCCGGATCTGACGGAACAGAGGGAATCTTGCCAAGAGGTGGGCCCTACAATTGTGTTGGGTGTTCCTTGGGCCTAACCTAACACAACCAAGCAATTAGTTCCACTTTTCTACCCCCTTCCCGCTCACGTAGAGGGGCCAGATCGGCAGTTTCGTCCTTTTCTCCAACGGGCCTAGGGTTTCTCCGGAGAGGAGCTCTAGAGTGTATGAATCCCACCCAAGACTACGGTATAACATAACATGTTTTTTAGAGTGTGGAATGTGTCTTGGATTCCCAAGATTCCCTCACTCTTAATGGTAGGGCTTCGCCGGCATTAGATTCTCTCTAGTTGTTGCAGGACTACTTAAGGACCAAAACTCTTGGATCTGACGGAATGGGGGGATCTTGCCAAGAGGTGGGCCCTACCATTTTCTTGGGTGATCCTTGGGCCTAACCTAAAATAACCAAGCAATTAGTCCCACTTTTATACCCCTTTCTGGCTCAGGTAGAGGGTACAAAATGATAGTTCCGTCCTTTTTCTCCAGCGGGCCTAAGGTTTCTCCGAAGAGGGGCTCCGAAGCGTCTTAATCCCACCCAATCCAGGGGCATGCCATACCATGTATGTTGTAGTGTGTCATGGGTCTTGGATTCCCAATATTCCCTCACTCTCCGTGTTATGGCTTCCCCGGCGTCGGATTCTCTCTCGCGGGTTCCAGGACTACTCAGAGACCGAAACTCCCGGATCTGACGGAATAGGGTGATCTTTCCAATAGGTGGGCCCTACCATTGTCTTTGGTTTTACTCGGTCATAACCTAACACAACCAAGCAATTAGTTCCACTTTTCTACCGTTTCCGGCTCACGTAGAGGGTCCAGAACGACAGTTCCGTCCTTTTTCTCTAGCGGGCCTAGGGTTTCCCCGGAGAGGAGCTCTGGAGCGTCTTAATCCTACCCAAGCCTAGGGTATGCCATAAATTGTGTGTTAGAGTGTGTGTCATGGGTCTTGGATCCCAAGATGTCCTTACTCTTTGTGTTATGTCTTCACCAGCGCCAAAACTCCTGGATCTGATGAAACGGGGGGAATCTTGTCAAGAAGTGGGACTTAACATTGTATTGGGTGTTCCATGGGCCTAACCTAACACAACCAACAATTAGTTCAACTTTGGTATCCCTTTCAGGCTCACATGAATGGCAGTTCCGTACTTTTTCTCCAACTATCGGGCCTAGGGTTTCTCCAGAGAGGAGCTCCGGAGCGTCTGAATCCCACCCAAGCCTAGGGTATGCCATACCATGTGTGTTAGAGTGTGGAATGGGTCTTGGATGCCCAATATTGCCTCACTCTTTGTGTTATGGATTCACCGGCGTCGGATTCTCTCTCGCAAGTTCCAGGACTACTGAGAGCCCGAAACTCCCGGATATGACGTAACGTGGGTAATATTGCCAAAATTTGGGACCTAACATTGTCTTGGGTTTTCCTTGGGCCTGACCTAACACAACCAACCAATTAGTTCCAATTTGCTACCCCTTTCCGGCTCACGTAGAGGGTCCAGAACGACAGTTCCGTCCTTTTTTTCTCGCGAGCCTAGGGTTTCTCTGAAGAGGACCTCCGGAGCATCTCAATCCCACCCAAGCCTAGGGTATGAAATACCATGTGTGTTAGATTGTGGCATGGGTCTTCGATAACCAATATTCCATCAATCTCTGTGTTATAGCTTCACTGGTGTTGGATTCTCTCTCGCGGGTTCCAGGTCTACTCAGAGCCCGAAACTCCCGGATCTGACGGAATGGGGGTAATATTTCCAAGAGGTGGGCCCTACCATTGTCTTGGGTGTTCCTTGTTCCTAACACAACCAACAAATTAGTTCTTCTTTTCTACCGCTTCCGGCTCACGTAGAGGGGCCTGAACGACAGTTCCATCGTTTTCTCCAATGGGCCTAGGGTTTCTCCGAAGAGGAGTTCCGGAGTGTCTGAATCCCACCCAATCATAGGGTATGGCATAACATGTGTGTTAGAGTGTGTAATGGGCCTTTTATTCCCAAGATTCACTCACTCTTTATGTTAGGGATTCACCGGCGTCGGATTCTCTCTCGTGGGTAGGAATACTCACAGCCTGAAACTCCCGAAACTGACGGAGCGGGGGGAATATTTTACAAGAGGTGGGCCCTACCATTTTCTTGGGTGTTCCTTGGGCCTAAACTAACACAACACAGTTCCAATTTTCTACCCCCTTTCTGGCTCAACTAGAGGGGCCAAAACGACAGTTCCGTCCTTTTCTCAAGTGGGCCTAGCTAGGGTTTCTCCGGAGAGGGGCTCCGGAGCGTCTGAATCCCACCCAAGTCTGGGGTATTCCATAACATGTGTGTTAGAGTGTGTGGCATGGGTGTTGGATTCCCAAGATTCCCTCACTCTTTGTGTTCTGGCTTCACCGGCGTCGGATTCTCTCTCATGGGTTCGAGGAGTACTTAGAGCCCAAAACTCCTGGATCTGACGGAATGTGAAATCTTGCCAAGAGGTGGGCCCTACCATTGTCTTGGGTGTCTTTAGGCCTAACTTAACACAACAAAGCAAATATTTCAACTTTGCTACCCCCTCCGGTTCACGTAGAGGGGCTAGATCGGTAGTTTCGTCCTTTTCTCCAACGGGCCTAGAGTTTCTCCGGCGAGGGGCTAGCTCCGGAGGGTCTGAATACCACCCAAGCCTCGGTTATCACATAAAATATTTGTTAGAGTGTGGCATGGGTCTTGGATGGCCAAGATTCCCTCACTCTTTGTGTTAGGGCTTCACCAACGTCGGGTTCTATCTAGTGGTTGCAGGACTACTCAGAGCCCGAAACTCCCGGATCTGACGGAACGGGGGCAATCTTGCCAAGAGGTGGGCCCTACCTTTGTCTTGGGTATTCCTTGGTCCTAACCTAACACAACCAACCAATTAGTTCCACTTTTCTACCCATTTCCGGCTCTCGTATAGGGTCTAGAACGGCAGTTCTGTCCTTTTTTCTCCAACGGGCCTAGGGTTTCTCCGGAGAGGAGTTCCAGAGCGTCTTAATCCCACTCAAGCCTAGGTTATTTCATACCATGTGTGTTAGAGTGTGGAATTTGTCTTTGATGCAAAATATTCCTTCACTCTCTGTGTTATGGCTTCACCGGCGCCGGATTCTCTCTCGCGGGTTCCAGGACTACTCAGATCCTGAAACACCCGGATCTGACTCGACATGGGGAATCTTGCCAATAGGTGGGCCCTAATATTGTCCTGGGTGTTCCTTGGGCCTAACCTAACACAACCAAGGAATTAGTTCCACTTTTCTACCCCTTTCCGGCTCACGTAGAGGGTCTAGAACGGCAGTTCCGCCCTTCTTTCCACCGAGCCTAGGGTTTCTCCAGAGAGGAGTTCTAGAGCGTCTGAATCCCACCCAAGCCTAGGGTATTCCATACCATGTGTATTAGAGTGTGGAATGTGTCTTGGATTCCCGGGATTCCCTCACTCTCCGTGTTATGCCTTCACCGGCGTCAGGTTCTCTCTCGTGGGTTTGAGGACTACTCAGAGCGTGAAACTCCCGGATCTGACGGAACGGTGGAAATCTTCCAAGAGGTAGACCCTACCATTTTCTTGGCAGTTCCTTGGTCCTAACCTAACACAACCAAGCAATTAGTTCCACTTTGCTACCCCTTCTCGGCTCACATAGAGGGTCCAGAACGACAGTTCTGTCCTTTTTCTATAGCGGGCCTAAGGTTTCTCCGGAGAGGAGCTTCGAAGCTTCTGAATCCCAACCAATCCTAGGGTATTCCATTCCATGTGTCTTAGAGTGTGGCATGGGTCTTTGATGCCCAAGATTCCCTCACTCTGTGTATTCTGGCTTCACCGGCGTCGGATTCTCTCTCGCGGGTTCCAGGGCTACTCAGAGCCCGAAACTCCCGGATCTGATAGAACGGGGGGGATTGTAACATCCTGATTTTTACGGGCATAATTTTTTTCTAAAACGAAGGATGTTGCGATAGATCAATAATTTTTTTTCTTCTTCTTTTGTTCAGAGTTAATAATATTAATTCCAACTCATTTTTGAAATTAATATTGTAGATAAAACAACAGTTTGATTTCTCATTTGTATTCGAATTGGATTTGCCATTTTATTTTATATTTGGTTCACTCCAAAATTTTATGTTGGGTTTTGGCCTATAGACACACATGTGCATGCACTGGCTGTAGCCATGCATAGCCCATGCACGTACACGTTGGTCTAGCTCATTTAGGTAGCTAGTACCATATGCACCTAATACGTGGTAGCCCTTTCTACGATCAATCTAGTTAGCCCACAGGGACCTACCGAGTTTAACCCTGTGCATTTCCGGTTTAAGCCGGTTTGTGCAGTTTTCATAAACCAGACCGTTTGCCACGGTTTGAGCTGGTTTTAGCTGGTTTAACTTGTTCGGATAGAACGTGAGATAATGGTGCGGTCTGGGCTGGTTACACGGTGTGAATGGTTTGGCACCGGTGCGCCAATCCCACGCAGCTTGCAGGCGTTCCGCCAGTGGCAACCCAGGTTGTTGCGCCCCAGAGGCCATTGCCTAGGACGACAGTATCGCGCTACTCGCGCTGGTCGGGTCGCCGGGATTCTAAACGCCGGCGGCCCGTCGGGTCGCCGGGATTTTAGACGCCGGCGGCCGGCCGCCCCGTCGGTTTGCCGGCATGCTTCCAGCTGCCTCCATGGACGACGCCTAGATGGCCTTGACATGGACTGCCGCTGAGGACTAGCTGCCGTCCTGGGCGTCCGTCCTGTGGCGGAGAATAGGCGACCAAGATGCAACACGTTGTTGATGCCGGCAAGCCAAACTTAGCACATGTCTTCTCGGACGACGACGACGACGCGCCGTCTACGGGAAGGCGCCGCGGCGGCGGCCGTACGTGATTTCTGGATCCTCTGATTGCCAGCGTGCGCACGGGCAGGCTGGCAGCTCTCTGCCGCCACGGCACTCTCCGAGCAGCGCACGAGGTACATCGGCAGGTTCTGAACCACGACCGCGGACAACTTGTGGGCGCTTAGATAAGCCGCCTGTTCAATCATGCGGGAGTGCCACCATGCCCGTGGTGACCTGAGGATGGCATGCATGCACGCCTGGGAGCAGCTGGCTCCTGGTCCGACGCCGACTACAGTGTGATACGGTTTGGCCGGTTTCCAAACCTGTCTCAACCAAGCGCAACTCTTTTTTCTTACAGTTTCAATACGGAAACCAGGCCAACCCGACATAAACCACTCAACAGGTTTGGTGCGGTTTGGGTTGATGGTTTGGCCGGTTTGAGACCAAACTGTGCACAGATTTAACCGAGTTAGTAGCCCAGACGCTCAACCCAACAAAGCAGCAGATCGACTCAGCCAGCTGAGCGCTGCTCGACACGCTTACGTACACACGGAACAAAGTCCATGAGCAGAATCGCAGCTACAGCCTAGCACATCACGCTGCCACCAGGAAATGTCTCGCTGCTATTCGCCTTCCTTGCCCGCACGTACACAGCCAGTAGCAGAAACAGAAACATCAATCACAGAAGAAACGCCGCCGATAGTTGAGCAATCAACGCCGTTTACTCTGCGTCATCAAAGGTGTGATTCCCTGCCTTATATCAAGTACCTAGTCGCGCATCGCCCTCCTTTCCATCTCCCATCACCACCAGAGCCTTAGGCTCTCACCTACACCCAAACCACACCGGAGCTCCAACGAACACCGTCTCTATTCCCGACGGCTCCAACCACGGAAGGCCGACCTGCTACGCCAGGAGGACCACACGGAGGAGGGGGTTCCATTCCAAGAACCAGAAGTTTGATCCGTTCATCACAGACATCGCATTTCGCGCGTCCATTTTTTCAGGTTCATCGAGTTCCCACGACGACTACATCGAGCTCGGTAAGAATCGGATAATTTCCTTGCACCACCATGTTTGAATTACTGATGCCTACCTCCTGGAAATAGTTTCCGGTCATGGATCTCTATTTGGCCACGCTGCCGTATGAACCGGATGCCGCCGATGGCATGGGCATAGAAACATGCCTTGCATACCTCGGATCATATCGGGCTCTGCATATAAAACGTGCCAAACCACCCTAGCAACCCAGCACTAGTGTTACACTTGGAGTATCGCCATCGACTTACAAAAACTACTTTATTATCTATATGTATTGGCTCAGATTCAAAATAAATTGAATTTGGTACGTCAACTTGAGGTTCTAGAATTGTTTCTGTAGTTTTCATAAGTCTAGTGTATTTCTTAGAAATTCATGTAACTATTTTAGATATGTTGGTCAATGTTAAGTAGTAGTTTGATAATTGTTGTTAGACTAGATATTATCTAAGTATTATTATTGTTTTATTGATTTTAAAGTTTATTTGTTGGCCCGAGTGATCCAATTGTTTCCAGTATATTTGTTACCCCTGTTTGTATTAGTATTTTATATGGTTGCATGCTAGATTCATCTATGTATTTTCTCTAGTTATTTTTGTTGTTACCTATGCATGCTTAGCCTATAGTGGTGTTTCCATGTTTTATCTATGCTTATTACTGTTTATAATTGCTTGGTAAAGATATCTTGTGAGCATGATATGTCCTTATTGGTTGTTTATATGTTGTGATAATAGGATGATGGTTTCCATAATTTTATGTCACATGAGAATGCTGAAATTCGGATGGACCTATAGGCCCATTAGCCAATTTTCACTTAATCCCAAAGGCCCATGCTGCCATAGCAAATGGTGGGAGTTTAGTCTCACATTGCTAGTTGGGAGAGTTTTGCACCAGTTTATAAGGTGAGCTCTCTCCCCACTAGTGTGAGTTGGTATGAAGAGAGAGGAGTAGTGGAGGTGTTCCACACGCGCGCTCCTCCTCCGCCGCCCGCCTCGTCACGACGCGCCGCGCCGCGCCGCGGGTTGCGGGAATTAGCCGAGCCGATGCCTTTTAAACACGCCGCCTCTTTGCGTCCACTGTCGTTCCACCTCCTGTTGCTGCCGCCGGTGATCCCATCCCGTCTACCGCGTACACGGCCGACGGGAGAGCAGGCCTCCGAAACCCCGCCTCTCCAGATACTGTACGGGAGAGGGGCGATTAGGTTTTTGGGGAGCGTCTACTACGCGACTGCTCGCTGCTGCTGTACATCTACTTCGTCTACTACCGCGTCGCCCTCGTCGTCAACATGGCCACCGAAGCCGATCGAGCTGCTGCCGCCGCCGCTGCTGCCACCGAGGCCGCTGCTGCTGCTGAGGCCGCCAACGCTACTGCTGCCGCCGCCGCGGCCGCCGCCTCTGCTACGGCTACTGCCAATTGGCCAACTGCAGGGTATAGCATGTTCATCCCTGTCATTATTATTTCCATGTGTGCAACACTAGTAGTTTGCGTAGATTTATCTACTATAAATCTAGTATGCACGAATATGGTTAAATATCAGTATGTTTACGTCATGTTCATGATTTATACTTGGATTAATTTAATCTGTAAATTGCCTAAATTCTTAACAATCCAAAAACCTAATATGTGTAGGCAATTTTCGATTCATGGTTTTGCTACTGCACTGAAACCGGACCCGTTTACGGGGACGTACTTTAAGCGTTGGCAGACCAAAATATTCTTATGGCTCACGGCTATGAACGTGTTCTGGGTCGTCGGTGTCACTCCCACGGAAACGATTACTCCTGATCAGGAGAAGGCGTTTAGGGATGCCACCGTCGTTTTTGTTGGATGCGTTCTAAGCATGATCGGAGAGAAGTTTGTTGACGCATATTTACATGTGCGGGTTGCCAAGGACTTGTGGGAGGCGCTTGAATCCAAATTCGGCGCAACCGATGCTGGCAGCGAGATGTACAGTATAGAGCAGTTCCATGACTACAGAATGGTCGAAAACCGTTCTGTTTTGGAGCAGGCTCATGAGATACAGTGCATCGCTAAGGAGCTTGAAATTCTCAAGTGCGTGTTACCGGGCAAGTATGTCGCGGGATGCATAATCGCCAAGCTGCCTAATTCCTGGAGGAGCTTTTCCACTACTCTGAAACATCAGAGGCGTGAATTCTCAGTAGAGGATGTCATCGGCCATCTGAGTGTTGAGCAGAATTCGAGGGAAAAGGACTCGCATGGAAAAGGGAATGAAGGGACTTCTGCGGCCAATATGGTACAAAAGAACTACAACTCCCACAAGAACAAGACGAGGACTGGTGTCCAGCAGAATACCGACTTCAAGAAGAAGGCTAAGAAGACCTTCAAGAAGGATAAGAAGAAAGATGGCTGCTTCACTTGTGGTTCACTGGAACACTGGGCTGGGAAGTGCCCAAAGAAGTATGTGAAGCCAGGACAGGATTCCAAGGCTGTCAACATGATCGTGAGCAACAATGAGAATGGGGCATCTGGGTATGGTAATTTGTTTACTGTATTTTCAGTTTGTCAGTCTACTGATTGGTGGATTGACACAGGTGCAAACATTCATGTGTGTGCTGACATCTCATTGTTTTCTTCTTATCAGGTCACAAGGAACGGGTCCGTATTGATGGGAAACGGCGCAAGTGCTTCTGTACTTGGTGTTGGCACGGTCGATCTGAAGTTTACTTCGGGAAGGATCGTGCAGCTCAAGAACGTGCAGCATGTCCCCGCCATCAAGAAGAATCTCGTTAGTGGCTCCCTTCTATGTAGAGAAGGATTTAAGTTGGTTTTCGAGTCCAATAAAGTAGTTGTAACAAAATATGGACTGTTTGTTGGAAAAGGGTATGAGTGCGGAGGTCTGTTCCGCTTTTCCCTCGCTGATTTTTGTAATAAAGTCGTGAACAATATTCATTCGAGTGTTAATGAAACAGAAGTTTGGCATTCACGTCTTTGTCACGTTGGTTTCAGTTGCATGACACGGTTAGCAAAACTAAATTTAATTCCAAGTTTCACTGTAGCCAAAGGTTCTAAGTGCCATTCGTGTGTACAAGCAAAGCAACCTCGCAAGCCCCACAAGGCTGCGGAGGAGAGACACTTGGCGCCATTAGAACTCATACATTCTGATCTCTGTGAGATGAATGGTGTGTTGACTAAAGGTGGAAAGAGATACTTCATGACGTTAATAGATGATTCCACTAGGTTTTGCTATGTATATCTGTTAAACACTAAAGATGAGGCTCTACACTACTTTAAAATCTATAAGGCAGAAGTTGAGAATCAACTTGAAAAGAAAATTAAACGAATCCGGTCAGATCGTGGTGGAGAGTATTTTTCTAATGAGTTTGACTCTTTCTGTGCGGAACATGGCATTATTCACGAGAGGACGCCTCCCTATTCACCTCAGTCAAATGGGGTTGCCGAAAGGAAAAACCGTACTCTAACAGATTTGGTTAACGCCATGTTAGATACATCGGGTTTATCCAAGGCATGGTGGGGGGAGGCTATATTGACATCATGTCATGTCCTGAATAAAGTTCCGACGAAAGACAATGAGGTCACTCCCTATGAGCAATGGGAGAAGAGAAAAACAACACTCTCGTACTTACGTACTTGGGGCTGTTTGGCAAAAGTCAATGTGCCGATCCCCAAAAAGCGTAAACTTGGACCAAAGACCGTGGATTGCGTTAATTTGGGATACGCTAAGAATAGCGTTGGCTATAGATTTCTAGTAGTGAAATCTGAGGTACCTGACGTGAAGGTCGGTACGATTTTGGAGTCTAAAGATGCTACATTCTTTGAGGATATTTTTCCTATGAGAGATATGCAAAGCACTTCTAGACAGGAATCAGAGGAGACTCCTGAACCTGCCATTCCTATGGAATATTATGAACAAACACATGATGAGAATCCTGAGAAGGATGACGAGGAAACCCTTGGTAGGGGCAAGAGACAGAGGACTGCAAAGTCCTTTGGTGATGATTTTCTTGTGTACCTTGTGGATGATACTCCCACTTCTATTTCAGAAGCTTATGCATCTCCAGACGCTGACTACTGGAGAGAAGCGGTCCGTAGCGAGATGGATTCCATCATGGCTAATGGAACGTGGGAGATCACTGAACGTCCTTATGGCTGTAAACCATTAGGATGTAAGTGGGTGTTCAAAAAGAAGCTTAGGCCTGATGGTACGATTGAAAAGTACAAGGCTAGACTTGTGGCCAAGGGTTATTCCCAGAAAGAAGATGAAGATTTCTTTGATACTTATTCACTTGTGGCTAGACTGACCACCATTCGAGTATTACTCTCGTTGGCGGCCTCGCATGGTCTTCTCGTCCATCATATGGATGTTAAGACGGCTTTCCTAAATGGATAGTTAGACGAGGAAATCTATATGCAACAGCCAGATGGCTTTGTGTTAGATGGTCAAGAAGGAAAGGTGTGTAAGTTACTGAAATCTTTATATGGGCTGAAACAAGCACCTAAGCAATGGCATGAGAAGTTCAATACAACTTTAACATCTGTTGGCTTTGTTGTTAATGAAGCTGACAAATGTGTATACTATCGCCATGGTGGGGGCGAAGGAGTTATTTTGTGTTTGTATGTTGATGACATATTGATATTTGGGACCAACCTCAAAGTAATCAATGAGGTTAAGTTATTTCTATCCCAGAACTTTGAGATGAAAGATCTTGGTGTGGCTGATGTTATCTTGAACATCAAGCTATTGAGAAACAATGAGGGTGGGATTACACTTCTGCAATCCCATTATGTTGAGAAGGTTTTGAGTCGTTTTGGATATTCGGACTGCAAAACTTCTCCGACGCCATATGATCCTAGTGTGCGGATTCGAAAGTTCGAAGGCACATCTAAGGATCAGCTGAGGTACTCTCAAGTAATTGGTTCACTCATGTACCTAGCGAGCGCTACGAGGCCTGACATCATGTTTGCTGTGTGCAAACTAAGCCGGTTTGTTTCCAATCCGGGTGATGTGCATTGGCACGCTGTAGAAAGAATTATGCGCTATCTAAAAGGTACCATGAACTATGGACTTCACTACAGTGGATATCCTTCGGTACTTGAAGGTTATTGTGATGCGAATTGGATCTCTGATGCTGATGAGACGAAAGCCACGACGGGGTATGTGTTTACCCTTGGAGGTGGTGCTGTTTCCTGGAAGTCTTGCAAGCAAACGATCTTAACGAGATCGACAATGGAAGCAGAATTAACAGCATTAGACACATCTAGTGTCGAAGCAGGATGGCTTCGAGATCTTTTGATGGACTTTCCTGTGGTTGAAAAGCCAGTACCGGCTATCCTTATGAACTGTGACAATCAAACAGTAATTGTCAAGGTGAAGAGTTCAAAGGACAATGCACAGTCCACAAAGCACATAAAAATGAGATTAAAGGCTGTCAGACATTTAAGAAACTCCGGAGTGATAGCGGTGGATTATATCCAGTCGGCTAAGAATCTGGCAGATCCCTTTACTAAAGGGCTATCACGTGTTGTGATAGAAAATGCATCGAGGGAGATGGGTATGAGACCCACATGAGTTGCCATGGCAGTAACCCAACCTATGTGATCGGAGATCCCGTGAAGTGGGGCCTGGGAAAACAAGCTAGTGGTTAACTGAGGAGAGTAATTTTACTAACCCACTCCACTTGAGATGCAGTACTCTCAAAAACTGTATGGCAGGTTGACTTTTGTCTTAATGTGTTCCAAGGCTTGTATAAGCAAGATGCTATCCTACAGAGCGATCTTTGGAGGAACACACCTATATGATCCTGACTGCTGGTCACAGTCTATGAGATTGGGTGATCTCTAATAAGTTCATGAATAGGCCAGGAGTATGACTAATATGCTCCACCCGAGGGGTTAGCCTTCGGCAGCCTAGTACTGGCAAGACATTTAGTGAAACTATTTTACGCCAAACTGACAATTCAAGGCATAGTCCATTGTTCAGTTGTGATGTAGTGTAGCTACTTGTTCTAGGTGGATGTTCAACCTTAACGGGTCTCCACTGAAAATGCCAGTATATAAAAACAGTGAATGGAACAGAGGACAACACTATGGGTCTTCGGGATCTGGTGGGGGATTGCTGAAATTTGGATGGACCATAGGCCCATTAGCCAATTTCCACTTAATCCCAAAGGCCCATGCTGCCATAGCAAATGGTGGGAGTTTAATCCCACATTGCTAGTTGGGAGAGTTTTGCACCAGTTTATAAGGTGAGCTCTCTCCCCACTAGTGTGAGTTGGTATGAAGAGAGAGGAGTAGTGGAGGTGTTCCACACGCGCGCTCCTCCTCCTCCGCCGCCCGCCTCGCCACGCCTCGCCTCGTCACGACACGTCACGACGCGCCGCGGGTTGCGAGAATGAGCCGAGCCGATGCCTTTATTTTGGCAGTCGGAAACGGGGAGTCAACAGACACGGCAATAATATGAGACGTCATAATTATTGTTGTCTAAATGCGTCACATTTATATTGGTAACAGCCGTATTGATCGCGTGTGATAACTGCGCGCAGTAAAACGCCGCCTTTATCACGTGGTAACGGTTGTAGTAAACGCCAATTAAATTGACCGTTCTGCTACTCGGCCGTGCCTATAAATTGGAGGCTCGGGCGGACGCAGTAGACACATCTCACACACGCCGCCTCTTTGCGTCCACTGTCGTTTCACCTCCTGTTGCTGCCGCCGGTGATCCCATCCCGTCTACCGCGTACATGGCCGACGAGAGAGCAGGCCTCCGAAACCCCGCCTCTCCAGATCCTGTACGGGAGAGGGGCGATTAGGTTTTTGGGGAGCGTCTACTACGCGACTGCTCGCTGCTGCTGTACATCTACTTCGTCTACTACCGCGTCGCCCTCGTCGTCAACATGGCCACCGAAGCCGATCGAGCTGCTGCCGCCGCCGCTGCTGCCACCGAGGCCGCTGCTGCTGCTGAGGCCGCCAACGCTGCTGCTGCCGCCGCCGCGGCCGCCGCCGCTGCTACGGCTACTGCCAATTGGCCAACTGCAGGGTATAGCACGTTCATCCCTGTCATTATTGTTTCCATGTGTGCAACACTAGTAGTTTGCGTAGATTTATCTACTATAAATCTAGTATGCACGAATATGGTTAAATATCAGTATGTTTACGTCATGTTCATGATTTATACTTGGATTAATTTAATCTGTAAATTGCCTAAATTCTTAACAGAGAAGTTGTATATTTATTTGGTGGAATTATATGAGATGTTCTTTATATTGTTTAGCTACTATTTCTGAATAGTTTGTTTACTACTAGCTGAACTATTCATGTTTTTTTCAATGTTTACTTGGTGTTTATCATGCTACAACAAGAGTATTGTTTATCTTAGTGCATGATTTCCTTCTTGCTAAATGTTTAGTTGGAGTTTAATTCCTTGTGTTGTGCATCTTTGCTAGATGTTTAGCATAATGACTGGTTGTTATTCATGTTGTCTTATTTAGTTAATGTTGTGTTAATCTTGCCAGAGTGGTCGTTATGACATGTTTACAATGTTACTAGATGTAGCTTATTATTTGTATAAATGTATGTTAAGCTATTATGATAATTTTTTGTGCATTGCATATTTTAACTATGCCAATATATGTTGGCTAGATATTTTATAAAATCTTTTGTTAGTCAAAATTGATTGATTATTAAGCCTTTGTCAACCCCATTCCCAATCAAGCCATTTTGTCAATTATTTTCCTCTCATCCTATGTCGAACGACCAACGCACTCTTTATTTGATCTTATTCGTGAGTTTAATTGAAGTTGGTATTTATTGGTATTTCATCGCTTTGACGATTAGGGAGTGACGGGTTTGAGAACAGCGAGATCTACGAAGAAGAACAACACCAGGACAACGAAGGCATGCCCCCTCTCATGTTTTATCCTATGTTTTACAAGGGGTGTTATTTTGTTGTTTTAAAACTATGCATGCTATTTTATTCAAATTACTAGCGTGTCGATTGACACACTAGCTTGAGCCGTTTGTCGCCATATACTTGATACCCTGAGTAGAAATTATATAGTAATCCTGTTAGAATAGAAATGCTTAGCCATGCTCAATAATAACTAGGACATCTTTATCTTGCCTCTTCGGAGGAATTGATTGACCCTCGGGTCACACACACCTTTTGAACGGTTGAGATCGTTGCGCTAGGCCGATGAGCCGTTGTTGCTTCCTCTACTCTATCTTCTACTCTGTGTGAAACCTACCATCCAAACATGGCGCGGGCGATAGCTGAATCGGAATATTGACGGAGCGATTGACTACCCTTCACCAGCCGGAGGGAGTAATCCGTTGTCCGTGCCGCATAAGGGCCTAATAAGTCTTGGATTTGAAGATTGTGACCACCGTACAACCACATGCTATATGGGCACTGGCTTGGTCAAGTAGGTTAGTCAGCCTTAGGTGTCGATGTCGCCGTACCGCAGATGAGGTGTCTACCTACGGGAGAACCTTCGGCACAGATGGAGGGGAACGGTTTGGGGACATACTCTCAGTACCGGGCCAGACCCGGTGGGCATGTGACAACTTTGGGGGATCTAGCTAAAAGACCTCGTCACGAAATTTCTATTGCTATACTAGCGACGGCTAGTTGCAAGAAGGAAGATTGTGACATGTGGGTAAAGTGTACTACCCCTCCAGAGTAAAACTATTCGAATAGCCGTGTCCACGGTCATGGACGATACATGAATCCTTCTTGACATATGGGAACCTGTTTTGCTACTTCCCTCTACCCCTATCCTGGAATCCTATTGATATTGTGAGGTGTCGATGACACTCACTTTGATGAGAAAAACGCCACTGAATACAAAACATGTTTTTCTTCTAAAATCACTTTTAACAAATCTATTATGGCATTGTGAAATAAAATTGGCTTTTATGCAAAAGAACCATACATCCTTCCTTTGAAGCCACATGTAGATATTATAGGTCTTGCATAGAGGGGGCACGCTGAGTACATTATGTTGATGTACTCATTGCATTGCTTTGTTTATCATTCAGAGAACTACGAAGGAGACGACTACGACTACTACGGCGACTACGACTACTACGATGACTCTGAAGAGTGAGGCCTCCTGGACTACATCGACTGCATGTGGCTGAGATGGAGTCACTTCGCATTTTATATTCCGCTGAGATTTCTGATTGTAATAGAATGTCACAAGACATTGTACTATGTGGCTATTGCTATTCAAACTTTGTAATAATTTTACTTTTGAACGTTCTGCAATGGTATTCATTTCACTGTGTTGTCAACATTGATCTTTGGATTGACGTGAGAACACAGGGGGTCTGGAAGTCTAGTTCTGGTCCTCACAAAAGTGGTATCAGAGCCGACGTCGACCTAGTCACATGGCCTTAGTTAGAAATGGAAAGCCCTAGGAATCATTTTTTAAAAAGTAAAATACTATTTATGAATATCCTTGTAGTCTAATTCTTGTCTATTGCTATTCATTATCCTATCTTATTCAACATAGTTTATAATGGTTCTTCTTAAGTACTTCTCTAGTATACCATGCCGTATCAACAAGAAACTTTATCAAGAACTAAAGGCTCAAGAGTCATATGACAAGATCTGCATTCCTCCATGTCGATGATCAACATCAAGTCAATACCAAACAACCATATAGGAGGATTTTGGACAGAACCCTTTAGTTGTATACTCATACGTTAGAAGTTTTTATTTGCATGAGTATGAACTACATATTCTTTGAGTCTTATTTATGTAGTAATACTAAAACCATATTTTGCAAAATAATTTTCCTTAAGTATATTTGGTTCTTCTTTGATAACTTTCATTTTAGTTTTGTTGCGGGTTTGGTTATGGGTTAGTTTAATTTCCCTCTCGTCTATCCTAAACTTTGAACGGAAACAGGATGAAGGGAAACTGAGGTCGTGGTCGAGGAGCACGTGGACGTGGCCGTGGTCGCGGACTGGTGTTTGGAGAGAACTTTGTGGACGGTGAAGTTCATGACACATATACTGATATAGAGAATGAAGCAGACATGCTCCGAGCATGTGCATTGACCTGTAAGCGCACTTGGGACAAGAGTTTGCCTTATGCAGAGTTCTCTTACAACAATAGCTTTCAGGCGAATCTACAAATGTCTCCCTTTGAAGATTTGTATGGACGGAAGTGTCGTACCTCGCTTAACTGGCATGAGGTGGGAGAAAACCAAGTCTTTGGAACCGACACGCTAGAGGAAGCTGATAAGCAAGTGAAGATGTTCTTCGTGAGGAGTTTCCAAATACTTTTTCTCTTAGGCTGAGTCATAGGGTCGTGATTCCTTTTAAGGGGGTTAGAATCGTAACATCCTGATTTTACGGGCTTAATTTTTTCTAAAACGAAGGATGTTGCGATAGATCAATAATTTTTTTTCTTCTTCTTTTGTTCAGCGTTAATAATATTAATTCCAACGCATTTTTGAAATTAATATTGTAGATAAAACAACAGTTTGATTTCTCATTTGTATTCGAATTGGATTTGCCATTTTATTTTATATTTGGTTCACTCCAAAATTTTATGTTGGGTTTTGGCCTATAGACACACACATGCATGCATTGGCTATAGCCATGCATAGCCATGCACGTACACTTTGGTCTAGCTCATTTAGGTAGCTAGTACTACATGCACCTAATACGTTTTTTTTTTTTGATAAAGACATGCACCTAATGCGTGGTAGCCCTTTCTACGATCAATCTAGTTAGCCCACAGGGACCTACCGAGTTAGTAGCCCAGACGCTCAACCCAATAAAGCAGCAGATCGACTCAGCCAGCTGAGCGCTGCTCGACACGCTCACGTACACACGGAACAAACTCCATGAGCAGAATCGCAGCTACAGCCTAGCACATCACGCTGCACCAGGAAATGTCTCGCTGCTATCCGCCTTCCTTACCCGCACGTACAAAGCCAGTAACAGAAACAGAAATATCAATCACAGCTGAAACGCCGCCGATAGTTGAGCAATCAACACCGATTACACTGCGTCATCAAAGGTGCGATTCCCTGCCCTATATCAAGCACCTTGTCGCGCATCGCCCTCCTTTCCATCTCCCATCACCACCAGAGCCTTAGGCTCTCACCTCCACCCAAACCACACCGGAGCTCCAACGAACACCGTCTCTATTCCCGGCGGCTCCAACCACGGAAGGCCGACCTGCTACGTCAGGAGGACCACACGGAGGAGGGGGTTCCATTCCAAGAACCAGAAGTTTGATCCGTTCATCACAGACATCGCATTTCGCGCGTCCATTTTTTCCGGTTCATCGAGTTCCTGCGACGACTACATCGAGCTCGGTCAGAATCGGATAATTTACTTGCACCACCATGTTTGAATTACTGATGCCTACCTTGGACATAGTTTCCGGTCATGGATCTCTATTTGGCCATGCTGCCGTATAAACCGGATGCCGCCGATGGCATGGGCATAGAAACATGCCTTGCCTACCTCGGATCATCTCGGGCTCTGCATATAAAACGTGCCAAACCACCCTAGCAACCCAGCACTAGTGTTACACTTGGAGTATCGCCATCGACTTACACAAACTACTTTATTATCTATATGTATTGGCCCAGATTCAAAATAAATTGAATTTGGTACATCACTTAGAGGTTGTAGAATTGTTTCTGTAGTTTTCATATGTCTAGTGTATTTCTTAGAAATTCATGTAAGTATTTTAGATATGTTGGTCAATGTTAAGTAGTAGTTTGATAATTGTTATTAGACTAGATATTATCTAAGTATTATTATTGTTTTATTGATTCTAAAGTTTATTTGTTGGCACGAGTGATCCAATTGTTTCCAGTATATTTGTTACCCCTGTTTGTATTAGTAATATGTATGGTTGCATGCTAGATTCATCTATGTATTTCCTATAGTTATTTTTGTTGTTAGCTATGCATGCTTAGCCTATAGTGGTGTTTCCATGTTTTATCGATGCTTATTACTGTTTATAATTGCTTGGTAAAGATATCTTGTGAGCATGATATGTCCTTATTGGTTGTTTATATGTTGTGATCATAGGATGATGGTTTCCATAATTTTATGTCACATGAGAAGTTTGTATATTTATTTGGTGGAATTATATGAGATGTTCTTCATATTGTTTAGCTACTATTTCTGAATAGTTTGTTTACTACTAGCTGAACCATTCATGTTGTTTTCAATGTTTACTTGGTGTTTATCATGCTAGAACAAGAGTATTGTTTATCTTAGTGCATGATTTCCATCTTGCTAAATGTTTAGTTGGAGTCTAATTCCTTGTGTTGTGCATCTTTGCTAGATGTTTAGCATAGTGACTGGTTGTTGTCATGTTATCTTATTTAGTTAATGTTGTGTTAATCTTGCCAGAGTGGTCGTTTTGACATGTTTCCAATGTTACTAGATGTAGCTTATTATTTGTATAAATGTATGTTAAGCTATTATGCTAATTGTTTGTGCATTGCATATTATAACTATGCCAATATATGTTGGCTAGATATTTTATAAAATCTTTTGTTAGTCAAAATGGACCGATTATCAAGCCTTTGTCAACCCCAATCCTAATCAAGCCATTTTGTCAATAATTTTCCTCTCATCCTATGCCGAACGGCCAACACACTCTTTATTTGATCTTATTCGTGAGTTTAATTGAAGTTGGTATTTATTGGTATTTCATCGCTTTGATGATTAGGGAGTGACGGGTTTGAGAACAGCGAGATCTACGAAGAAGAACAACACCAGGACAACGAAGGCATGCCCCCCTCTCATGTTTTATCCTATGTTTTACGAGGGGTGTTATTTTGTTGTTTTAAAACCATGCATGCTATTTTATTCAAATTACTAGCGTGTCGATTGACACACTAGCTTGAGCCGTTTGTCGCTATATACTTGATACCCTGAGTAGAAATTATATAGTAATCCTGTTAGAGTAGAAATGCTTAGCCATGCTCAATAATAAATAGGACATATTTATCTTGCCTCTTCGGAGGAATTGATGACCCTCGGGTCACACACACCTTTTGAACTGTTGAGCTCGTTGCGCTAGGCCGATGAGCCGTTGTTGCTTCATCTACTCTATCTTCTACTCTGGGTGAAACTTACCATCTAAACATGGCGCGGACGATAGCTAAATCAGAATATTGACGGAGCGATTGACTACCCTTCACCAGCCGGAGGGAGTAATCCGTCGTCCGTGCCGCATAAGGGCCTAATAAGTGTTGGATTTGAAGATTGTGACCACCGTACAACCACATGCTATATGGGCACTGGCTTGGTCAAGTAGGTTAGTCAGCCTTAGGTGTCGATGTCGCCGTACCGCAGATGAGGTCTCTACCCACGGGAGAACCTTCGGCATAGATGGGGGGGAACGGTTTGGGGACATACTCTCAGTACCGGGCCAGACCCAGTGGGCATGTGACATCTTTGGGGGATCTAGCTAAAAGACCTTGTCACGAAATTTCTATTGCTATACTAGCGATGGCTGGTTGCAACTAGGAAGATTGTGACATGTGGGTAAAGTGTACTACCCCTGCAGAGTAAAACTATTCGAATAGCCGTGTCCACGGTCATGGACGACACATGAATCCTTCTTGACATACGGGAACCTGTTTTGCTACTTCCCTCTACCTCTATCCTAGAATCGTATTGATATTGTGAGGTGTCGATGACACTCACTTTGATGAGAAAAACCCCACTGAATACAAAACATGTTTTTCGTCTAAAATCACTTTTAACAAATCTATTATGGCATTGTGAAATAAAATTGGCTTTTATGCAAAAGAACCATACAACCTTCCTTTGAAGCCACATGTCGATATTATAGGTCTTGCATAGAGGGGGCACACTAAGTACATTATGTTGATGTACTCATTGCATTGCTTTGTTTATCATTCAGAGAACTACGAAGGAGACGACTACGACAACTACGACGATGCTGAAGAGTGAGGCCTCGTGGACTACATCGACTGCATGTGGCTGAGATGGAGTCACTTCGCATTTTATATTCCGCTGAGATTTCTGATTGTAATAGAATGTCACAAGACATTGTACTATGTGGCTATTGCTATTCAAACTTTGTAATAATTTTACTTTTGAATGTTCTGCAATGGTATTCATTTCGCTATGTTGTGAACATTGATCTTGGGATTGACATGAGAACACAAGGGGTCTGGAAGTCTAGTTCTGGCCCTCACAGGAATCTTGCCAAGAGGTGGGCCCTACCATTGTGTTGGGTGTTCTTTCTTGGGCCTAACCTAACACAACCAAGCAATTAGTTCCACTTTTCTACCCCCTTCCCGCTCACGTAGAGGGGCCAGATCGACAGTTTCGTCCTTTTCTCCAACAGGTCTAGGGTTTCTCCGGAGAGGAGCTCGAGATCGTATTAATCCCACCCAAGACTATGGTATAACATAACATGTTTTTTAGAGTGTGGCATGTTTCTTGGATGCCCAAGATTCCCTCACTTTTTTTGGTAGGGCTTCGCCGGCATTAGATTCACTCTAGTTGTTGCAGGACTACTCAGGGACCGAAACTCTCGGATCTGACGGAATGGGGGGATCTTGCCAAGAGGTGGGCCCTACCAGTCTCTTGGGTGATGCTTGGGCCTAACCTAAAACAACCAAGCGATTAGTTCCACTTTTCTACCCTTTCCGGCTCAGGTAGAGGGTCCAAAACGATAGTTCCGTCCTTTTTCTCCAGCGGGCCTAAGGTTTCTCCGGAGAGGGGCTCCGGAGCGTCTTAATCCCACCCAATCCTGGGGAATGCCATACCATGTTTGTTGCAGTGTGTCATGTATATTGGATGCCCACTATTCCCTCACTCTCCGTGTTATGGCTTCCCCGGCGTCAGATTCTCTCTTGTGGGTTCCAGGACTACTCAGGTCCTGAAACTCCCGGATCTGACAGAATAGGGTGATCTTTCCAATAGGTGGGCACTACCATTGTCTTTGTTGTTACTTGGTCCTAACCTAACACAACCAAGCAATTAGTTCCACTTTGCTACCCTTTCCGGCTCACGTCGAGGGTCTAGAACGACAGTTCCGTCCTTTTTCTCTAGCAGCTTAGGGTTTCCCCGGAGAGGAGCTCTAGAGCGTCTTAATGCTACCCAAGCCTAGGGCATGCCATAAATTTTTTGTTATAGTGTGTGTCATGGGTCTTGGATGCCCAATATCTCCTCACTCTTTGTGTTATGTCTTCGCTGGTGTCGAATTCTCTCTCGTGGGTTCAAGGACTACTCAGAGCCCAAAACTCCTGGATCTGACAAAACGGGGAGAGTCTTGCCAAGAGGTGGGCCTTACCATTGTCTTGGGTGTTCCTTGTGCCTAACCTAACAGAACCAAGCAATTAGTTCAACTTTGCTATCCCTTTCAGGCTCACATGAATGGCAGTTCTGTCCTTTTTCTCCAACTATCGGGCCTAGGGTTTCTCCGGAGAGGAGCTCCGGAGCGTCTGAATCCCACCCAACCCTAGGGTATGCCATACCATGTGTGTTAGAGTGTGGAATGGGTCTTGGATGCTAAGATTTGCTCACTCTCTGTGTTAGGGATTCACCGACGTCGGATTCTCTCTCGCAAGTTCCAGGACTACTGAGAGCCCGAAACTCCCGGATATGACGTAACGTGGGGAATATTGCCAAGAGGTGGGACCTAACATTGTCTTGGGGTTTTCTTGGGCCTGACCTAACATAACCAATCAATTAGTTCCAATTTGCTACCCCTATCCGGCTCACGTAGAGGGTCCAGAACGACAGTTCCGTCCTTTTTCTCCAGCGAGCCTAGGATTTTTCTGAAGAGGACCTTCGGAGCATCTGAATCCAACCCAAGCCTAGGCACTACTAGGAAAATGGGCATAGATGACATAGCATCAGTGGCGCACCATGTATCCGTGCGCCACTGATGTGGCTCGGAGCATACATGTACAGGCATCAGTGGCGCACCATGTAGCTGTGCGCCACTGATGCTCCAAGCATCAGTGGCGCACGATCAACGGTGTGCCACTGATACCCAGCACCCATGTGTACCTAAAAGAATCAGTGGCGCACCACTAGGAGGTGCGCCACTGATGCTATGGAGCATCAGTGGCGCACCTCCTAGTGGTGCGCCACTGATTCTATGTGCCACGTATGCCCGGAAGCATCAGTGGCGCACCACCAACCATGCGCCACTGATTCTAAGGAGCATCAGTGGCGCACCGTCTAGTGGTGCGCCACTGATTCTTGCCACCCATGTATTCTTCATAGAATCAGTGGCTCACCACTAGACGGTGCGCCACTGATGCTCCATAGAATCAGTGGCGCATGGTTGATGGTGCGCCACTGGTGCGCCACTGATGCTCCATAGAATCAGTGGCGCATGGTTGATGGTGCGCCACTGATTCCCCGACATCACTCATTTAAGTGGAGAAGCCAGCCACCACCACTCATTTCCCCCACTCCTTCCTCTCCTCCAAGAAGTAGATCTGGTCGTTTTCCTCCCCCCACCCACCTCATTTACTCCATATTTTCACTCATTTTAGCTAGTCTAATCTCTTTAGGTTGATAGATTTTGTAAGGGGAAAGCTCTCCCACCAACACATAACACCACCGCACGCATCTCACGCGGTAAATTTTGAACTAGGTGAGACATTGAATGCTATATAAATGTATGTGCTTGTGGTGATCAATGCATGTCATGGTGCACATACATGTGCATGCATGCTTGTGTGAGCATGTGCATGTTGCATTGTGTGATGAGACGCGTGCGATGTGACGACTACACATATTAATTTTTGTTGTGTTTTGGATGCAAATTTGATGACGTGAAAAATGAACAAAATTATTTCCCCATGAGAGCAGCGCTACTCATGACGGTGCATGACTACCTCGGTTACAGATATGTCGCGGGGCAGGTGGCGCACGGATTTTGTGCGTGCGTTAGGTGCATGGACGACACAACGTATCGTCAGCTGGGGAAAAATCCCGGGTCTTCGAAAACCGTGTTTTTTGGACATCGAAGGTGGCTTCGCAAGGATGACCCGTGGAGAAAACGCAAAGATCTGTTCGACAATGAAGTCGAGAACCGAGAAGCCCCACATCGAAGGAGCGGCGTAGAAATCGACCAGCTATTGAAAAATTGGAGTTGCCAACAAGCAAGAGTTCGACCAGTACGGTGACCCGAAGATGGAAGATGACGACGACGACGACGATGCAACGTACACCACAAGAAGAAGCAGAACAACGCAACCAAAAGGCCGCCCATTCGCGAGAAGAAATAAAGGGGTTCCAGGGCTAAATTATTCAACATTGACGAAGAAGGGCAAGAAAATTGTAGAGAAACGCTAGTTAGAGCTATGAGAATCACGATGTACTCGATGAACTGATTAAGGACAATGTAATCGCCATATTTATTTTGCTACGGATAATAAATTCACACATTTATTTTGCTAAGTATGATGTAATGTTTGCGTGGATTATATTGATTTGTTTGCTAAGTAAAATAATATTAATAAAAAATGTTGTTATAAATTAATTAACATCTTGTTCTAAATTAATTAACACATTTTTTCGAACTTTGTTTTGAACTTAATTAATTAGCATATTGTAGTGATTTCTTTCCTAGACAAAATAAATTTAATAAAAAAGTTGGTTTTGGGGGGATTCGAACCTAGGCGGATGGAGCAGCAGAAGAGAGCATCGACCACTGGGGTAACCAACCATGCATGTCCATAAACGATTTTGCGCCTATTTAAAGTCCAATTCCTTTGTAGGAATGTGTGGCGCACGCGCCTGATGCGCCACGGATTCCTCCTGGGAGGGGATCTACTCGCGTGCATCTCACAGTACACTGTCGTTTCCTCGTTCCCCTGCTCTCATTCGATCTCTCGAGCGACCAAGAACTTGCGCGCGTGCTCGATCGCCGCCCTCTCGCCGGAGATAGAGCCACTGCCGCCGCCACCGGACGAGCTCCACCGCCCGAGGGAATCCGGTCATCCCCTTCTATCTCTCGAGCGACCAAGATCGAACTCGCGTGGTCGCCGCCCTCTCGCCGGCGTTCCTGGATATAGAGCCACCGCAGCCGCCACCGGAGGAGCTCCACCGCCCCGGCCGCCAAGTACCTGGTGAGTCTATCCCTCCCTCCACCCCTCCCTCCCCCTAGAGAAAATCCCCTCCCCGATTCCCCTCGCCGCCGATCTGGCCCGCGCTTTCTTGCGCGCTAGTATGAATCAGCATAGTGGATGACTGGTGACGCCGCAAGATTGACGCCGACGACGACCCTGACCTGAGTGACCTCAGCGAGCCCCCCCCCCCCCCCCCCCCCCCGTGGTCCGCCTAGCCTCACCGGCGGAAACCTCACCTGAATTTTACTAAGAACCGGAAACCTGTACGGCAGGGAATGTGTTACCTTCAATTTTGTTGTTCAATTTTCTGGTGCTCTGCTGACATAACTGCTAGCTTGTCTAGCTCATTGTTACTACTGTTTTTGTTTGTCTAGCTCTTGTTCTGGACTTAATTAGTCCCGTGAGACTAAAGTATGCAGTAACTTTTCTCTCTTGGCCATAACATCGAATGATTTTGATTTATCCTAAATCCTAATATTAGCGAGTGCTACTGAAAAGTTTAGTTTGTGATGAGTGCAACATATAATCATATTCCTGTAGTATGGTTGTCAACTTGCGTTGAGGAAGCTCTTATTTTTCATGTTCGCTCTCATTAATGAATTCAGTCTGCAGCAGTTGATGAATTCAGTCGAGCTTCGGCGACCTGACCTGCTACCCTTAAGAGACTGAAATATACATGACATATAGGCTTTTGTGTTTCAGGTATAAATAGTGGGTATTGGCAGGAGCCCGGGCATGGCATTTTTATCTGCCAGGGAGGTAGTAGATTCTAACTTCAGTACAATAAAACATGTACTCCTGCTCGTGTAGGTCTGTTTGTCTTCAGGCACTTAGTGTTCGCTCTAACAGTCATACTCCATGTAGAGTGCAGGTGTGCTCCGATGTGCCGAGTAGTGTTGCTTTTGGTATTTTGCTTGATTTGATGCTTAGTACATTCGGGGTTTCACCATGACAGTCTTAACAAAACTGGAAATTTGTTTCAGGAGCATACTTTAAGTGACTCTATTTTATATAGTTCTAGTTATTGGTGCTAATACTCATGGGAAGTGGTTGTGCCACATGGTCTGTCCCTCCCTCTGTATGTGTGTTTGCTGTCTTAGATGCCGGCCACAGGTCAATGGCCATGTGAAGTAGTATCTGTTTTAGTTTGTGCTCGATGACACTATGAGTTGCAGCGGGGTCCTGGGATCTGGAACCTCCTGCGTGTTCTGGCTTCCAGCGAGAGGCTCACGGATATAAGTAGGTACTGGTAGCTAACTTGACTTGGCGCGTGATGCCATAAACTATATCATGTTCTTTGAATCGAGACTTTAAGATGTAGATCTGCTTTTAAAGACTTATGTAATGGAAGAGTACCTTTCCTGTTTTATCCCACGGGACCATCTTGAATTAATGAATCTTGACTTATTTCTAGTTCTTAATTTCTATGAATATTGTGCCTCTGTATACTTGTCCTACCAAATGCTGGGCCATTTTGCCAATGCTGTGTCGGAGTATGCTTTTTTTCTGTGGAGTTCAGCATCTCCAACCGGGCTAGCCATTTCTGCTCTCCAAACCGTCTACGAACACGACATGTTGTGTCCACAAAATACAATCATGCACGATGATCATCCACGATCCAAGACGGACACAATTATAGATAACTCGGATATAAAAATAGATAGGAGTTGGGTAGTTTATCTGAGCACATTTATCACTGTGAAAATATCTACAATTTACATTATAAACTATAGAAACACTAGTACAGAAAAGTAGAAGGTAATAGGGATATTAAGTTCTTAAATGATACGCATATAGTCTTGGTGTGTTGAGAACCAGTGTTTTCTGTTAAGTGTTGGTGCTGCTTATACAAAAATATCACTTTGACTTAGCTATATAGGAGCATGGGAGTTTGCACTTAGCTGATCTTAACATTTTTTGCGATAGGGGAGAGGAGATTTGCCTCTGCTATTGTCTTTCGACAGGGATGCAGATCTAATCTCTTGCCCCACATTTTTTTGCCGGAGCTACATGGATCTGTCCTTCTGTCGCTTGCGGGTTCTGTACAGTGAAAACAACTACTGGGGGCATGAGATTTTTTTTTGCCATCATCAGTTTGGTGCTTCTCTAAGACACCATACCATAGAGTAGATCTCACAGTAAGACAAGTTCTTAACACTGGGTTGGTGACCTGCCGCGTTTGGGTGTAGCAGTTCATTGTTGTTTCTGTTTGATTTTTTGGGCGATACACGATAGCGCCTGATGGTTCCTGGACGAATTGAGCTGTTCACCGGTATTGAGTTTTGACTCCAAAACGTGGATCGGAAGAATCCCCTGCTGGTCTTGAAAGCTGAAGCAACATGCCTTTCTCTGTTAGTATTGGTGCAGTTGCATGAGTCCGTGATCTGTTTTGATCTTGGAATGTTGGACTATTCTATGTGTCCGACGATGTTTTCTTCTCCTCTGTGTCATATAGTCTTGAGCAGTTTAGGGGGAATCTGGACTCTGGGACAATAGGGGACTGAATGCAACGTTGCTAAGCGAAGAACATCGTCCCAACTCTCAGGCCCTAACCTGCCGACCTGCCTAACAGTCTATTATAGGATTTTTTTTCGCACAATCTTGATCAGCAAGTCACATGCTATTTTTGACACATAGTAACCTGCAGACCTGCCTAACCTTCTTCTATTTAGTTGCGTTTGTGATACCTTCCTTTACTTCTTTAACCACCAGTTATATCTGCATGGATTCTTTTTCAGGATGCAAACTGTGTGGTCGAAATTGCATGCATGAGCATCTTAACCTGTGCATAATACATAAATTAATGGTAACTGCATGCTAGCCTAAAAATGTTTGTAACATGCATTCAACCGCAAGTTGAATGGTACGCGACAGCGAATTGAGTCGACGCATTCTGAAGCTTCACGAAAGTATGGAATAGGATTCTTCAGGTTCCGAAATCCAGTCGACAGCACAAGCTTCCCTCCCAAAGAATGCCATGCGCATCAACTTGAGTTTGAAATGTGCACTGCATGGAAGCATATATAAAGGGATATTCTTCTTTAGGTCCCAAGTTGTAGCGGCAGATAGTTTTCCAACCCAGAATCTACTTTACCCGAAGACTTTGTCGTGCCTTATTGGACTCAATCATACGAGATAATATCCAATAATGTTACCATTGCTTTTTTGCTCTTAAATGATACGCATATAGTCTTGGTGTGTTGAGAACCAGTGTTTTTTGTTAAGTGTTGGTGCTTCTTATACAAAAAAACACTTTGACTTAGCTATATAGGAGCATGGGAGTTTGGACTTAGCTGATCTTAAGTGTTTTTCTGTTAGCCGTATCCAATATAAAGATACAGCTAGTTTTACAGTACCTTTGTATAATTTATTATTGTGCACATGTGATCTCTTATATCCCGTCGTTGACTAATGCTATATCTCATGTTTTGCAGATGCCGAGGGTTTACGTGGTCTTTAGGGGTAGGGTTCTAGGGGTCTATGCCCATTGGGAGCAGTGTCACAAGCAAGTGACGAGGTGATCAGAGGAACATGAACCGGATGAAGACCTTTGCTGTCTTGCTTGCCGCCGTGACCGTGCTTCTGATCTATTTCTTCTGTTGGTAGTATAGGTGACTGTCACCTACTTAATGTGTAATGTGATGAGATCGATGAACTTGTGATGGACGACTTGCTACTAGCTAGCTAGACTATGTGTTGATGAACTTGTAATATTTCCAAACTTGTCACTATTTCGGGTTTTAGCTATGAGTGAGATGATGAACTAGATTGTGACAATGATCATCTTTGTCTATTTATACTACATTGGTGCGCCACTGATTCTCCAGGGAATCAGTGGCGCAATAGTAGTGGCGCACCATGGGGCGCCACTGATTCCCAAAATGGTGCGCCACTGATGCCCATTTTCCTAGTAGTGAGGGTATGACATACCATGTGTGTTATAGTGTGGCATGGGTCTTCGATTCCCAATATTCCGTCAATCTCTATGTTATGGCTTCACCGGTGTTGGATTCTCTCTCGCGGGTTCCAAGTCTACTCAGAGCCCGAAACTCCCGAATCTGACGGAACTTCCAAGAGGTGGGACCTACCATTGTATTGGGTGTTCCTTGTCCTAACACAACCAATAAATTAGTTCTACTTTGCTACCCCTTTCGGCTCAGGTAGAGGGGCCTGAACGGCAGTTCCGTCTTTTTCTCCAGCGGGACTAGGGTTTCTCCGAAGAGGAGTTCCGGAGCGTCTGAATCCCACACAATCATAGGGTATAACATAACATGTGTTTTATAGTGTGTAATGGGCCTTTTATGCGCAAGATTCACTCACTCTTTGTGTTAGGGATTCACCGGTGTTGGATTCTCTCTCGTGGGTAGGAATACTCACAGCCCGAAACTCCCTAAACTGACGGAGCGGGGGGAATATTTACAAGAGGTGGGCCCTACCATTTTCTTGGGTGTTCCTTGGGCCTAAACTAACACAACAAAGTTCCACTTTGCTACCCCCTTTCTGGCTCACGTAGAGGGGCCAAAAAGACAATTCCGTCCTTTTCTCAAGTGGGCCTAGCTAGGGTTTCTCCGGAGAGGGGCTCCGGAGCGTCTGAATCCCACCCAAGTCTGGGGTATTCCATAACATGTGTGTTAGAGTGTGTGGCATGGGTGTTGGATTCCCAAAATTCCCTCACTCTTTGTGTTATGGCTTCACCGGCGTCAGATTCTCTCTCGTGGGTTCAAGGAGTACTTAGAGCCCAAAACTCCCGGATCTGACGGAATGGGGGGAATCTTGCCAAGAGGTTGGCCCTACCATTGTCTTGGGTGTTCCTTAGGCCTAACTTAACACAAAAAAGAAAATAGTTCCACTTTGCTACCCCCTCCGGTTCACGTAGAGGGGCTAGATCGGTAGTTTCATCCTTTTCTCCAACGTGCCTAGGGTTTCTCCGGCGAGGGGCTAGCTCCGGATCGTCTCAATACCACCCAAGCCTAGGGTATCACATAACATATTTGTTAAAGTGTGGAATGGGTCTTGGATTCCCAAGATTCCCCCACTCTTTGTGTTAGGGCTTCACCAGCGAAAGATTCTATCTAGTGGTTCCAGGACTACTCAGAGCCCGAAACTCCCGGATATGACGGAACGGGGGCAATCTTGCCAAGAGGTGGTCCCTACCTTTGTCTTTCGTGCTCCTTGGTCCTAACCTAACACAGCCAACCAATTAGTTCCACTTTTCTACCCATTTCCGGCTCTCGTAGAGGGTCTAGAACGGCAGTTCCGTCCTTTTTTCTCCAACGGGCCTAGGGTTTCTCCGGAGAGGAGTTCCAGAGCGTCCTAATCCCACCCAAGCCTATGTTATTTCATACCATGTGTGTGGAATTTGTCTTTTATGCCAAAGATTCCCTCACGCTCTGTGTTATAGCTTCACCGGCGCCAGATTCTCTCTCGCGGGTTCCAGGACTACTCAGATCCCGAAACTCCCGGATATGACTCGACATGGGGAATCTTGCCAATATGCGGGCCCTAACATTGTCTTGGGTGTTCCTTTGTCCTAAAATAACACAACCAAGCAATTAGTTCCAATTTGCGACCCCTTCCGGCTCACGTAGAGGGGCCATATCAGCACCTCCGTCTTTTCTCAAGCTGGCCTAGGGTTTTCCGGAGAGGAGTTCTAGAGCGTCTTAATACCACCCAAGCATAGGGTATGACATAACATTTTTGTTAGGGTGTGGCATGTTTCTTGGACTCCCAATATTCCCTCACTCTTTGTGGTAGGGCTTCACCGGCGTTGGATTCTCTCTAGTTGTTGCAGGACTACTCAGGGACCGAAACTCCCGGATATGACAGAACGGGGGGGGGGGGGGGTCTTGCCAAGATGTGGGCTCTACCATTTTTTTGGGTGTTCCTTGGGCCAAAAATAACACAACCAAGCAATTAGTTCCACTTTTCTACCCCTTTTCGGCTCACGTAGAGGGTTTAGAACGACAATTTCGTCCTTTTTCTCCAGCGGGCCTAGGGTTTCTCCGGAGAGGGGCTCCAGAGCGTCTTAATCCCACCGAAGCCTTTGGCATTCCACACCATGTTTGTTGGAGTGTTTCATGGGTCTTGGATGCCCAATATTCCCTCACTCTTTGTGCTATGGCTTCACTGGCGTCAGATTCTCTCTCGCAGGTTCTAGGACTCCTTAGAGCCCGAAACTTACGGATCGGACTTAGCAGGGGGAATCTTGCCAAGAGGTGGGTGATACATCATAAACATATCCTTAATTTCTGATGTTCCATGTTGTTTTCTTATTGTTTCCCATATTTTTGCTATACACTTTATGTCATTTTTATCGATTTTCCAGACTAACCTATTGACAAGATGCCACAGAGCCAGTTCCCTGCTGATACGTCATAAACGTATCCCTAATTTCTCATGTTCCATGTTGTTTTCATGTTATTTCCCACATGTTTGCTATACACTTTATATCATTTCTATCGATTTTCCGGACTAACTTATTGACAAGATGCCACAGAGCGACTTCCCTGTTTTCTGCTGTTTTTAGTTTCAAAAAAGTTGCTCTGGAAATATTCTCGGAATAGGAAAATTCGAAGCCCGGAAGTCTTAGAAATCCCGGAGGGTCCAGGAAGTCCCGAAGAGACCCGGAGGGGGGCCACAGGGTGGCCACACCATAGGGTGGTGCGGGTCCCCCTGGCCGCGCCACTAGGTGGCGTGGGCCCTCTGGCCACCCCCCGGCATCGCCCTTTCTCCCATATATATTCCCCGATGCATAAACCCTATATCGATCGGCCTTTTCCACTAAAATCATACGTAGCTCCGCCGCCACCACCGACAAGTTTCGAGGGACATAAATCTTTGTTCTGGCACCCTGCCGGACGGGGAAGTGCCCCCGGAGCCCATCCCCATTGACTCCACCGCCATCTTCATCGCCGTTGCTGTCTCCTATGATCAGGAGGGAGTAGTTCTCCCCCGGGGCTGAGGGCTCTACTGGTAGCTATGTGTTTCATCTCTCTCCCATGGTGTGATCTTTATGTGATCGTGAGCTTTGTAATCTAGTTGATAAGTAGCTGTTATTCTTCATCTATTATGCTACTCAAGTGGTTTTGTTATGAGATCTCCGTAAACACTTTGATCACGGTGTGAAGGTGACGGTGTGTGCACCGTGTGGTTTAGCATGATATTTAAATCTTGTGTTGGATGACCCTATGAAATTCTGGCGTTTGTCTAGTACCTTCTATGGCGCTCATAGTGACAGCGTGGGGTTAACTATACATGGGAATAAAAACTTGAGGATTGCTGTTACAGCCCTACGCAATGAATTGGTGTTTGTTATTCAACCGGAGAGTGGTTCGGAGTAGCATAGTGAAGAGAGATATTTATGCATTGAATTATTTTATCATTGTTGAGAGTGTCCAATAGTGAAAGTAGGATCCCTAGGCCTTGTTTCTAAACATTGAAACACCATTTACAATCAGTTCTGCTACATGTTTGCTTGCTGCCATTTTTATTTCAGATTGCTATTATCACTTATAATCATCCATATCACTTGTATTTTACTCTCTCTTCACCAAACTAGTGCACCTATACAACTTACAATTGTATTTGGTGTGTTGGGGACACAAGAGACTTATTGTATCATAATTGCAGGGTTGCTTGAGAGGGATACCTTTGACCTCTATCTCCTTGAGTTCGATAAACCTTGGGTGATCCACATAAGGGAACTTGCTGCTGTTCTACAAACCTCTGCTCTTGGAGGCCCAACACTGTCTACAAGAATAGAAGCGTGCGTAGACATCAAGCTCTTTTCTAGCGTCGTTGCCGGGGAGGTAAGGTAAAAGGTTCTAACATCTTCGGGTGTGAGTGCTCGAAGTTATTTCCTTTAGATTCTGCAATTATATCGTTTTGTTTCTTGTTTTCACTAATTAGCCTTATTTTTACTTGTTGCTTGTTTTTATTTTTACTAGTTAGGCTTAATGGAAAACAACAAAAATATGAGAGAGCTTTATAATCTTTATATTGAGTTAGGGCATGAAGTATTTCAAGAGAAAATCAAAAAACCTATGGAGCCTTATGTGCATCCTAGTAGCAATGTTATTAGTATGAATTCTTTGAACACCATTATGCTAATATTATGCAAAAGTCTAAGCTTGGGGAAGCTAGTTTTTATGAAAATGATCTTTTTAGTCCCCCAAGCACTGAGGAGGAAATTTTCTTTGATGATACTTTGCCTCCTATATATGATGATTATTTTCAGTCCACCTACTATTGAGGAGAAAGTTAATTATGATTATAATATGCCTCTATATTTGATGATTATGGTAATGAGAATTATAATGATGCCTCCCACTACTATTAATGAGAATGACTATGCTTATGTGGAGAGTAATAATTATTTTTTGCATGTGGCTCATGATAAGGATGTTTCTTTTGATAGTTATATTTATAATTTTATTCATGATGCTACTGAAAGTTATTATGAGAGAGGGAAACATAATTTTATGCATCTCAACAATATCAAATTTCCCCTCTCCATGTTGAAAATTTTGAAGTTGCACATGTTTTACCGTCCTATGCTAGCCACTTTGTGCTTCGTTGACTTGTTTTTCTACAATATTATTTTTCATAGGAAGTGGGTTAAACTTAAATTTGTTCTATGTTTGCTTCTTGATGCTCTCTTTTTCTTCAATTAATATTTCTCATGTGAGCATCTTCTCAAATTATCATGCATATCTAAAAGGCTTTAAAGAAAAGCACTTTTTGGGAGATAACCCATGTTTATACTTATGTAGCAATTCCTTTGTATCTTTGTTTTCATGTTTTACTAGTGGCAAGTAAGGTTTCTGGCGAGAGTTGGAGTTGGTTTTCAGATTTCTGCGCAGGAAACAGATTTCTTCTGTCCACGGTAAACAATTGTAAAATTCACAGAAAAAACAGAATGACCTGAAATTTCTTGTGCTTATTCCCCGGCTAATTCTGCAACTTTTTGGTTCTTTAAGTTTTACGATCTGAGCAACATAAGTTCCTCGGAATTATTTTTCTTTACAGCCAGTTCTGGTTTTGATAGATTCTGCCATTTTTCTTTCATTTGCTCTTTTGCGATGTCAAGTGGATTTCTTTGCTTCATGAAACATCAGTGGATGTAGCTAAGGTTTAAAAGTATCAAATAGCACTTGTGCCATACAGAACCAATGGATCTTTTAATTTTTGCACTAACTCTCTAATGCGAATTACTGTTTGAGTGTGGTGTGAAGGAAGTTTTCAAGGGTCAAGAGAAGAGGGTGATATATGTGATCAAGAAGAGTGCAAGGTCAAAGCTTGGGGATGCCCCCGTGGTTCATACATGAATATTTTAATAAGACACAATCATCTAAAATTGGTTATGCCCAAGGCATCCCCTTCTTCATCAACAATCTATCAGGTCACTTCTAGTGAAATTATATTTTTATTCGGTCACATCATATGAAGTTTACTTGGAGCGTCTGTTTGTTTTCTTTTGTTTTATTTTCTTTTACTTGCTGCAATAATATAGTTGGATCCTATCATTCTTTTTTTGGGAGAGAGACACGCTTTGCTTTTTCGTTCGAATACTTGCTATGCTAGTATTCTTGGTTTTTCTTCTAGTTGGTGCAAAAATTCCTGTTTAGCTCTCGTTTTCATGCATCTCTTATTCAGAGCTGTTAGTTTTAGTAGAGTTGTGTTATTACTCTCTTGTTTCATTGCTATACCTCTTGGATAGTTTTTGTTGTTTGGTGTTTGCTATAAAATGCTACGTGTGGTAGATGGTATAACGAAAAAAGCTTGCATATTCTTGTAGATCATTAAACTGGTTCACTTGATTATTTGTTGTTGTTTTGAGATATTTATTTGCTTAATGGTAAATTTGCTGCTTTAGTAGAGTAAAAACAATTAATGTTTGGTCTAGAAGCTTGAAACTCTGCCACACTTAAATAACCAGTTGATACGATAATGGTATATGACTTCCTATGCTGATAGCAATTGTAATGTCTTTTTGTTACGCGTTACGGTCAGGGTAGCTAACAGTGACTTGTCACTGCCACGGACCCTCTTGGAGTGATTTTCAATATGCCTTATGATATCATGATTTTATTTGGAATCTTTTAAGTTGTGAGTTCTATGTTGCGGTTTTCTGGCACTTCCACCATCCATATTTGCTAGCCTCTTCTGTACTGTGCATTGCTATTCTCACATTGAGAGTTGGTGCAAACTTTGCCAGTGCATCCAAACCCCGTGGGGGAACTTTGTTCTTCTAAACATAGGCCAAAATTTATCTTCCTCACAACAGCCACCATACCTACCTACCATGGCATTTCCATAGTCATTCCGAGATATGTTGCCATACAACATCCATCATCATTCTGTTACTTGTCATGCTTCATTGTTATTTTGCATACTGCTAGGAGCATTTATTTTTATTTACATCAGAGATATTTCAGTTTGAGTTATGAGTACTAAAAGTGTGATGATTCATTGTAAAATAGAGTGTTGCCCCTACCAGTGAGGTTATAAATAAAAAAATAAAAAAGATAAAAAGCCAAAAATAAAAAAAGGCAAAAGAGAGATAATAAAGAGAGAGGGGGTAGCACTACTAACATTTATTCCACACTTGTGCTTGGTTGGAATAATTACTTCAGTTTGGAGAGAGTTTTCATATTATGACTTACATAACTATGCGGGGAACTTACAATATAGGACTTGCCTTGTACATTCCAATGATGAGCCTCCTCAAAAGAGCTCTAGGTCTTCATGAGCAAGCAAGTTGGATGCACCCCCACTAGTTCCATTAGAGAGATTTCATACACTTATAGCTCTATGTGCATCCGTTGTGTGGCAATCACTACTCCTTGCATAACTTCGATTATAAGACTTCCTCTTGTCTAATGATCACTTTCAGTTGTGTGAGATTTTCTTCCATTGACCATCCAAACCCCCCATTATGTTCTGTTAGCCATAACATCCTGGTGCTAGGGACCAATACAGAATGCTTACTTGTTTTAAGTGCACAATTATTTGAATGATTTTCCTATGTGCATATTGTTGTCACTTTACTTGATCCTAACAGGGGTTGTTGTGAGAGTTTGATGCCTTGGATGATTATATTGTTGTTCTTGAAGCTTAAAACATCTCTAGTATACTTTGCACAATGGATTTTCTTTTAGTATTCATTCATTGAAAGGTTTTACTTTGTTATTCCTAATGGTTTATACATTACTCTTTGATATCAACTATAAACCACTACCTTTATTCATTTGATTCTAGTTTACATGCTTTACATTACTATGATGATCAAGTTTATGTTTATAGCATGTCACCTCAGAAATTATTTGTTTTGTCGTTTACCTACTCGAGGACGAGTAGGAACTAAGCTTGGGGATGTTGATACGTCATAAACGTATCCCTAATTTCTGATGTTCCATGTTGTTTTCATGTTATTTCCCACATGTTTTCTATACACTTTATGTCATTTTTTATCGATTTTCCGGACAAACCTATTGACAAGATGCCACAGAGCTAGTTCCCTGTTTTCTACTGTTTTTAGTTTCAGAAAAGTTGTTCTGGAAATATTCTCGGAATTGGAAAATTCGAATGCCCGGAAGTCCCGAAGAGACACGGAGGGGGCCACAGGGTGGCCACACGATAGGGTGGCGCGGGTCCCCCTGGCCGCGCCACCATGTGGTGTGGGCCCCTAAACGAATGGTTTCTCGGCAATGGTTTCTTCAACTGGCTTGTGCCTGGCCACCCCTCGACATCGCCCTTTCGCCCATATATACTCCCCGATGCATAAACCCTCCACCAAAAACATTTGTAGCTCCGTCGCTGCCGTCGACAAGTTTTGGGGGACAGAAATCTCTCTTCCGGCACCCTGCCGGACGGGGAAGTGCCCCCGGAGCCCATCTCCATCGACTGCACCGCCATCTTCATCGCCGATGATGTCTCCTATGATCAGGAGGGAGTAGTTCTCCCACGGGGATGAGGGCTCTACCGGTAGTTATGTGTTTCATCTCTCTCTCCCATGGTGTGATCTTTATGTGATTGTGAGCTTTGTAATCTAGTTGATAAGTAGATGTTACTATTCATATGTTATGCTGCTCAAGTGATTTTGTTATGAGATAACCGTAAACACTTTTATCACGGTGAAAAGGTGACGGTGTGTGCACCGTGTGGTTAAGCATAATATTTATATCTTGTGTTGGATGACCCTATGAAATTGTGGCGTTTGTTTAATACCTTCTAGGGCACTCATAGTGATAGTGTGGGGTTAACTAGACATGGGAATACAAACTTGAGGAGTGTTGTTACAGCCCTACGCAATGAATTGGTGTTTGTTATTCAACCGGAGAGTGGTTCAGAGTAGCATAGTGAAGAGAGATATTTATGCATTCAATTATTTTATCATTGTTCAGAGTGTCCACTAGTGAAAGTAGGATCCCTAGGCCTTGTTTCTAAGCATTGAAACACCGTTTACAATCAGTTCTGCCACATGTTTTCTTGCTGCCATTTTTATTTCAGATTGCTATTTTCACTTATAATCATCCATATCACCTGTATTTTACTCTCTCTTCGCCAAACTAGTGCGCCTATACAACTGACAATTGTATTAGGTGTGTTGGGGACACAAGAGACTTCTTGTATCGTAATTGCAGGGTTGCTTGAGAGGGATACCTTTGACCTCTATCTCCCTGAGTTCGATAAACCTTGGGTGATCCACTTAAGGGAAACTTGCTGCTGTTCTACAAACATCTTCACTTTGAGGCCCAACACTGTCTACAAGAATAGAAGCGTGTATAGACACCACCTATTTTCTGCTGTTTTTAGTTTCAGAAAAGTTGTTCTGGAAATATTCTCCGAATTGGAAAGTTCGAAGCCCGGAAGTCCTACAATTCCCGAAGGTTCCATGGAGTCCCGAAGAGACCCGGAGGGGGGGGGGCTCAGGGGGCCCACACCATAGGGCGGCCCCCCCTTGGCCGTGCCGAGGGTGGTGTGGGGCCTCCAGGGCTTTACCGCCTTTTCCCTTTCGTCTATATAATCCCCCCCGAGACGTAAACCCTAGAGATATACCACTTTTACCCAAGAAACACCAGAGGCCGCCGTCACCGTCATCCCGAGATCGGGAGGGTTTTGGAGCTCTCCCCGACACCCTACCGGAGGGGGAAATCATCACCGGAGGGGTCTACACCACCATGCCCTCCTCCGAAGTGATGCATGAGTAGTTCATCCCTGGACTACGGGTCCATAGCAGTAGCTAGATGGTTGTTCTCTCCACCTTGTACCTCATGTTTAGATCTTGTGAGATGCCTAACATGATCAAGATCATCTTTATGTAATGCTACATGTTGTGTTTGCTGGGATCTGATGAATGTTGAATGCTATGTCTTCTGATTATCAATCTATCATGTTATCTTCATGCTCATGTTATTTATGATCTTGCATGCTCTCCATTATTAGTAGATGCTCTGGCCAAGTAGATTCTAGTAACAACAAGAGGGAGTATTTATGCTCGATAGTGGGTTCATGCCTCCTTTTCATCTGTGCTCGAGTGACGGAAACGTGACAGATGGAGGATGTGATGTTGCCATTAGGAATAAAACAACAATGCTTTGTCTAAGGATGATGTTATGGTTTACATTACACACTTTGCTTACTACAATTACCTGTTGCTTGCAACTTAATACCCAACATTTGTTCGGATGATATTCGGAGGGTGGATTTTTAGTCATAGATGTAGTTGGATAACATTCCATGTATTTTGTTGTAATGCCCGCATGAATCACATTGTAATCTTTATGTCTTGCATATGCACTACAGTGCAGCCTTCATTTCTGTCAATTGCCCAGCTGTAATTTGTTAACCACACATGTTATTTATCTTTCTCGGAGAGACACCACTAGTGAACTGTGGACACCGGTCATTTTTCCTCATACTGATAAAACACCTACTGCTTTCATACTGATTTCATACTTTTCCTACTGTTTTCCACACCATACTGCTTTAACCTCTTTGTGTTCAGAAAACCCGGTGAGATTGACAACCATACTGCTATGGGACAGAGTGATTTGATTGTGTTGTGTAGGTTCCACGTTGCTGCTGAACTGATAGTGCGCCCTGCCACCTCAGCTGCTACAACCTTCAGAGCTTGCTTGTCCTCCTACTTGTCAATTCAATCTTGGTTTCTTTTCTGAGGGAAAACTTGCTGCTACACTCTTCACAATCTTTCTCTTGGGTTTTACCAACGAGGGCGTCAACTACACGCCATCAACAAGTTTTCTGGCGATGTTGCCGGGGAGGAAGATAATTTCTGCAAGGGGAAACTCTCATTTCCAATCTCTTTACTTTGTTTTTGTTTTTCTCTTTATCAAAAACACAAAAATAGTTCTTATTCTAGTTGTTAATTTTGCTTTATCATGCTTGCTATCAATGGTTGATGTCTTTGAAACCATATCTTATTGGCAAGGTGGGTTCATGGATGAACAACAAAAATATTATAAGGAACACCGCTTGTCACAAAAAGGAATACACTTATGGGAGCAAATTAATAAATTGCATGACTATGCTAAAAACTTGTGCTCTACTTATAATGTTACTTATTGCTTTGATAAATCTTGCTGCTATAGGAGGTATAAACACCTCCCTTTTTAAATGTGAGTATAATGATGATGTTACCATATCTTCTTATGTTAAGGGAAATTATGAATTATATGATGTGGAACAAACTGAAGAATTTATTGCTTGGAAGGGTGCATTCGAAATTGCCTATTTACTTAAAAGTATTGATGATGCAGCTTATAAATACAAGATTTAAGATATACTTGAATATTGCTTTGATAATTACAAGGATTGTAATTACTACATAATGGAATATCTTAATAAATGCTCTCAACCTAAGGAAGATACTAATGCCTTGCAGGGACCTATGCAAGAAGAAATTGCTGAAATTGGAATCTCATTGGATGAAAAAGAGGAGAGTGATGATCAAGAGGAGGAAGAATGGAGCAACCCATGTCTACCTCCAAATGAGAGTAACTTTTTAACTCATAATTGTGATGGTCCTATTGATTCTTTTGAAATATCCCTTTTTGATGAAGTTGATACTTGCTATACTTGTGACCTCGATACTACTATGAATGAAACTTGTCAGAATGTTATGGCTACTGTTATTTCTGATAATCCATGCTACTTTGATAAATCCTATGGTAATCCTCTATTTATTCCAAATATTGATATGCATGATAATGAGGAAGTTTGTTTAGCAAATTTATATGATAATGCTCTAGATGATGGTCCTATGTTACTTGATGTTATAAATTATAATGCTACTGAAAATAGGATTTCTATAATGTGTCCTATACCTTTTATGAGTGATCAATCATCTTTTTTTGTTATTGCTAAAAGTAGGGAAAAAGAGGAGCTGATTTTTAATTTTTGTCCCACTATTTTTGAGCTTGATATGAATTGTGTGCTTTTAGACCATGACAAACATGTTCTATGTGAAAATTATGTTGTTGAGTTTGTTCATTATGCTACTGGAAATTATTATGAGATAGGAAAATATGGTTGTAGAAATTTTTATGTTACTAAAACACCTCTCTTTTTGTTGAAAGTTTTGAAGTTGCTCTTGTTCTACCTTCCCATATTTCTAGTTTGAGCTTCTTTAATTTATTTCTTTACAAGATTACTATGCATCGGAAGTGGGTTAGACTTAAATTTGTTTTATATTTGCTTCTTGATGCTCTCCTTTTCTTAATCATATTTCTCATCTGAGCATCATCTCCATTTGAAAATACTTGATTCCACTTTCCTCGGCCTAGCTAAAAGGCGTTAAAGAAAAGCACTTCTTCGGAGATAACCATGGTTTTATTTTTGCTTTGTTTTTATCTTTTTTCTTTGAGTCAATGGGTTGTATACTTCTGTAGCAACTCCTTTGTATCTTTATTTTCATGTTTTAGTAGTGCCAAGTAAGGTTTCTAACGAGAGTTGGAGTTGGTTTTCGGATTTCTGCGCAGGAAACAGATTTTTTCTGTTCACCGTAAAAATCGTATAAAATCCTTGAAGATCAGAATTATCTGATTTTTTTTGCTTATTACTCAGCTAATTCCTTAACGTTTTAGTTCTTTAAGTTATTAGATCTTAGCAACGTAAGTGCCTCGAAAAAATTCGTATTTACAAAATGTTCTGGTTTTGACAGATTCTGCCATTTTTCTTGCATTTGCTCTTTTGCGATGTCAAGTGGATTTCTTTGCTTCACGAAACATCAGTAGCTGTAGCTAATGTTTAAAAGTGTCAATAACACTTTTGCCATACATAACCAATGGATTTTTAATTGTTGCACTAATCCTCTAAGGGAAATTACTGTTTGAGTGTGGTGTGAAGGAAGTTTTCAAGGGTCAAGAGAAGAGGTGATATATGTGATCAAGAAGGGTGCAAGGTCAAAGCTTGGGGATGCCCCCATGGTTCATCCAAGCATATTTTTAGAAGACTCAAGAATCTATGATTGGGGATGCCCAAGGCACCCCCGTTCTTCATCAACTATCTATCAGGTCACTTCTCGTGAAACTATATTTTTACCCGGTCATATCATATGAAGTTTACTTGGATCGTCTGTTTGTTTTTCTGTTTTTTTTCTTTTTTTCCTTTGTTTTATTTTGTTTTCCTTGCTGCAATAATATAGTTGGATTCTATCATTCTTTTTTTTGGGAGAGAGACATGCTCCGCTTTTTTGTTTGAATACTTGCGATGCTAGTATTCTTAGTTTTTCTTCTAGTTGCTGCAAAAATTCCTGTTTAGCTCTCGTTTTGATTGCATCTCTTATTCAGTGTTGTTAATTTTAGTAGTGTTATGTGAGTCCTCTTATGTTTTCTTTCTTTAGCATTTAGAGAGTTTTTGTTAAAGCATGTTTAGTATGGCGCTTGTTGGGTAAAGAAACTCTTGCTTGAGTTAGAATTTTTAACGGTGCAAGTAGAAGCTTGTATAGACTGTGGCTAAACCTTTTTCATATCATGCTAGATGTTATTTTATTTTTAAAGCCCTATGGTTATTTAGTAGCATTATTAGCCTCAACTAGCTGAGAGTGTTTAATGTGCCTTTGAAAGAATCATGAGTTGTTCTTGTCATATTGAAGCATAAATTTGTGGTGTTCTCCTTGGAATGTTTTATTTGGTTGACTTGGTGCATGCTCACACCATGTTAATGACTATGAACCAGTCATGAATAGCCTCCATGATCATTTAGTTTTAGAATTTCTGGTACCACTTATGCTTTGATTAATGATGTTTATGTCCGCTATGCATGATTATGGCTCTTATGCTCTCTTGATTTGTCGCAACCAGTCTTTTGCTAACCTCCACCTGTGCTGAGTATGAGCTCTACTCGTGCATCCAACTCCCTAAAACCAAAAGTTTTCCCATTGTGGCCATCATACCTACCTACATCTGGTATTTAACCTCCACTCCAAAGTAAATTGCTCATGTGTTACCTTTAAAACTTTCAAAATTACTCTTGTTTTGTGCTCCTATTTTAGCTCATGAGGACGTAAATAAAGAATCTTTATCTCACTTGTTGATTGGACTTTCACACCCTGGACTAGTGGCTTCATCCGCTTATCCAATGATAGAAGAGCTGGCAGCGGGGTGCCCAGCCCCAAATTAATAACACAAATTCTCTTCACTGTTTTTGCCCCTGATTTATCAGTCAAAGCATAATTGTGTAAACAAAAGAGAAAGTGGGATGACCTTCTACCCTGATGCGTCCTTCTATGGGAGCCGCTCTTGTGAAGGCTAGTTGTGTTGGGGGGATGGTAACCCGACAGGCTTATGTCTAGGTGAAACCCGGCCAGAAGGAAATCATGCAAGACCCGGCCCAAGGTGGAGGAGTTTCTAGAAGGCCCAAGAGGGAGCGTGGATCTTGTAACCCGTACCTTGGGAGCAACGATTAGGAAAGCTAGGGTTATGTGTGTATTCCGGGTAGGGTTCAGGGTATGTCTTGTATAAGAAGCCAGAGGGTCGGGTAATATATAAACCGGTTCCTGGAACAGAGAGACCAAGAGTTTTCCAGCTATTCGAGTATTCCAATAGTACGAGAGATGATAGTTGTAACCCTAGATCGAAGACTCGGCGACATTACAGCCCGAGCTACCAGGTCACCAGATAACATGATTTCCCCTGAGCTAAACCCTCTCACAAACACCAGAGTCGATTTGCCCCAAAGTAAGTTACCCCTGGTAACGTCTGCCTTGATTATCCCACGACAGTTGGCGCCCGCCGTGGGGCCTATGTCCAAAGGTGTTTACATCACGGGAGAAGCTCGGGAAAGCATGAAGGACCTCGTCGTCAGCGATATCATCACCAACCCAGAAGGAGAGAAGATTGTGGACGACTTTGGCTGGGGGCCAGAGTCGGATCTGCTGGAAACCGGATCTGTCGTCACGATCAGCCGGGTCAACGTCTTCGTCGGTGTGGTACGTGCATCTGGTTTGGTTTCTGACCATAATGAATGTGATTCTGTGTCAGGGGACGATACCTGTGTTCAATCGGACGGAGAAGAATCGGTCGGGACGGTAGATCCGGAGAAGGAGCCCACCACGAAGAGGGAACAGCCGGAGGGGCCGGTATGGACCCCGCGTGGCCGGGTTATGGGAGAAGATGATACCGAGTCTATCTTGCACTTGCTTGAGGATCGGTACGAAGAAGATAGCGACGAGTCGCGGTCTACACAGCCCCTGCAATCAATCTTAATCAGGGCGATGTGTCGGTGGCCGCGGCTGGAGCGGCGCGTGCGCTGGCCCAACAGCAAACACCGGCTAATGGAAACCCGGTCATAGCCCGGGAAGATGGAGAGCCGGCCTCTGTTACTAGTGGAACAGGGGAAAGTGAGCGGAATAGGAATATGTTTGGGTTCATGGCAAACAGAGCAACGGGAGCAGGAACTTCACGCCAACAAAATCCGGCTCTGTTCAGCAACAATTTGATTTTGGATCCCACCGTATTGGCAACAGTGATAACCCAGAAAACGCAGCGGCGCGTGCCCGAGACCTAGATGTAGCTCGCCGGGCATTGGAGCAACAGAGAAGGGAAGTAGAAGCTGAGAGGCAAGGGATGACTGAGCGCCAGCGTGAGTTGGAAGAATTGGAGGATCGAATTCAGGCTCAAACGACAAGGATATACAATCAAAGGCATCAGACGAGGTTACCGGCGGCCGGCGGAAATCTACAGCCGGCCACACTGTTTATTACTCCCCAAGATCACCCAATCCCGGTTGTGAATCAGGGAACCGGGTTTCAGGGAGCGACGCTCGGGGGACAGCCGGCCAACGCACCAGCCGGGTTACCCGCTGGGACTCTTGGGGGCAATACGGCGCTACCACCGCCACGATTTCACACCCCTCCGGGTCACTTCAACAACCCCATGGATAACGTGCACGCCGCAACCCTAGCGCTCGACCGTATTCCACTGGGAGAGACGCCTCGAGAAATCGAAACTCGGCAGGCCATAGAGATGCTACGCACCGCAGTGGCTCAGCAGGCAAATTACCCGGACCATAGAAGTGGTTTGCATGGGACGCCGTATGTCAGCCGGCAACCCGGAAACACGAGGAATATTCAGTCAAGCTCGGCAGGGCGGAGGGCAGAGCAGCAGCAAATGCCGCCTCCTCCTCGTAGGCCAGCGGCTCCCCCAGTCTCGGCAGCACAAGCGATAGTCGACAGTTCCCGTGCGAGGCGCATGGCCGGGTCAGCAGTACAAGGGGCAGTAGGTGCCGCACCCCCAGCCGCGCCAGCCGAGTCTCATGTATCGCAAGCAAGGCCGGTATTGACCAACCTGGCCGGCCCTAAATGTCCGTCAGACGCCATCAGAGCAGAACTATACCAGGATAAATTCAAGGAACCGGGTAAAGTTGTAAACTATGAGCCAACTATGGATCCTGAGACCTGGCTGAGCAGTTATGAGATGGCAATGTCTATTCGCAATGAATCAGAAAAGCTTCAAGCCAAATTCATGTATCTCCTGATGTCCGAGGGAGCAGAAAAATTGTGGTTCAACAACCTGCCGGACAGATCCATCAATTCATGGAACGAGTTGAAAACAGCTTTCATTAAGCACTTTCATGGAACATGCCGGAAGTTATTCACGATTGATGATTTGGAAAGATGTATCTAGAGGAAGGGAGAGTCGGCGCGCAGCTGAGTGCGCCGGGTTATGGAAATTCTCCACTCTTCCACTGATATTCAGCCAAAAGATGCGTCACAGGCTATGGCAAAAACGTGCAAATACATACCCCTGGTGCAAAAGCTGACGTGCATGAAATCCAGTCGGCATGCTTCGGAAATCACGATGGGGGAGTTGATGGACGCATGGAACAAGCATTCCGCCACTGACACCACAGAAGAGGAGGTTGAGGACAAAAAGGCGAAGGCCAACGCAAACAATAATGGAAGACCCGGTAACGGGGCTGCACCGGGTAATAACGGGGGGAGTAATGGAAATAACCAGCACAAACGCCCGTATGAAGGAAACTCCGAGTTTATTGCTAATACCGAGGCCGGGTTTGCAAGACCCAGGGTAGAAGGAAACTTTAACGGAGGGAACTTCAACGGAGGAAATTACCAAGGACCACCGAGGCCGGCTAACCATATAGAGGCCTTCAGGATGCCTTGTCCGCGCCACAATAGGAATGGCAAGCCGGCTAATCATTCGTTGGAGCAATGCGTGGACTTACAGAGATGGAAAAACGAAGAGATACAGAAGGCCCTGCGAGGTGCAGGCCGGGGAGGAGGACCGGGTCCGGGTGGAAACCTGGGCAACATACCACCCCCCGCTGGCAACGCAGGAGGTGGCAATCTGGGTAATAATCAAGGAGGCGCTAGAGGTTTCCAAGCCAACCCAAAACAGCTAGGACAATATCACGTCCACACTACCGGGACTTCTAACAAAGAGAGAAAGATACTTAAAAGGGCCGTAAACTCGGTTTCTTCAGGTGTTCCGGGATACTTGAGATGGTCAGATCAGGAGGTAACGTGGAGCAGGAGGGATCACCCGAAAACAATAGAACATCCGGGTGTGCTAGCTTTGGTGGTGGCACCGCAAGTCAATGGTTATGAGTTGAAAAATGTTTTGATGGATGGCGGAAGTAGCATCAATATCCTATACTGGGAAACCTTTCTACGCATGGGGCTCAGGGATTCTCTGCTGCAGAAAAGTTCCACAGTTTTCCATGGAATTGTGTCGGGGCACTCGGCGTGCCCTGAAGAAAAAATAACGCTTGAAGTCGCTTTTGGAGAATCCAAGGATAATTTCCGAGTGGAATGGCTCACATTTGAGGTGGTGAAGTTGCACAGTCCTTATCACGCACTGTTTGGAAGGCCGGCTTACGCCAAGTTCATGGCCAGGCCGTGTTACGTGTACCTGCAACTAAAAATCCCGGGTCCTAAGCAGACCATCACTATACATGGAAACCGGGTTGTGGCAGCAGAGTGTGATGAAGGAGATGCGGCAATGGCAGAACAGGCTTGCAGGAAGGAAGAGCTCAAGTATTACAGGTCTCAGGTAGACCCGGAAGATAGAACGGCTTTGAAAAGACCGAATACGGAAGATGAGAGAGCAAAGTTTAAAGCGGCCCAGGACACCAAGATGGTGGCTTTTGTCGAGGGTGACCCTGTAACAGCCCAAGTATGAAAACCTACCAATTAGAATGTTTGATTTCTTGTTTATTAAAGTATTGCATCATGTCATCATGTTGTTTGCTTTTGTTTCTAATTTGTTGCATTTGTTTTCCACTGTTTTCACAACTCAAATTCAAACCTTACTCAAACAATGTTTTCATACTTGTTCTGTTACAACTTTTGGAATAAAAATAACAAATAAAAACAACCAATTTGTTCCATTTTATTCCATGTTGATCAACTAATAAAATGGTGCTTTTATTTCAATTAATTAATTCCAAATTGGTTTTCAAATTCAAAGCAAAATCATCAACAACACCTCCTTTGGAAATAATAAAATATGAAACCATTTCCAGTAATTCTAATCCAACTATCAATAGGGTTCCCCCCTATTAAGTTGTTATTTCTATATTAATTAACAAAATATTCCAATTCAAATTAAATATTTCCAAACAGAATCAATTTGAAACTATAAACCCAATAACCAAAACATCCTTTCATTCTTTGTTTCCATTTATTTCTTTTGGGTCACCTTTGAAAGTGTTGGTTTTAATAATCCTCTTAATATTCACAAATCAATCACCTTTGGTTTATCCAACAAATAGCACAAAATTTAAACAATTTGGAAGTCCAAAGTTGTAAACTGTTTGAATTTGGCATAACAAGCACACCCTAAAATTCTATGAATTTTCCTAACAAAAAAACCTAACAATTTCTTCCTTTCCCTTTCACTACAAAAAAAAAAAAAAACAAATAAGAAAAATAAAAATAAACGCAGGAGAGAGGGCAACCAGCCCATATCTCTTCTAACCTACCCTTAAGCCCACCAATTACTTGGCCCAGTACCTTTTCCCTCACCCCTGTCGCTGTCATCTTCCTCACGTCACCTGTACGAACCCCTCCACCACCAGACGATCTCCTCCACCCCCCTGGATGTGCAGCCGTACCATGCCTTCCCCCTCCTTATATCTCCTCCTCCCCCTCTCCCAACCTCAAACCCTAGCTAGCCCTTCTCCTCCATAGCCGCCACCCTCTCTCCCTCCTCATCCAACTCCTTCTGTTCTTCTGAACATTGACCGAACACCACCATGGCCGCCACCTCCTCACCTCATCGCCGGTCACCCTTTCACCTCGAGGAGTAGTGGGTGGCGGGAATGGAAACGTTGATGTCCCCTGATGCTCACCGTCCACTCGCCTCACGCCGGGAGAGCTCGTGGTGGCCGCGCCGTGCCGGAGAAGTCCGCCGTTTTTCTGCCCCAACCTGCACCTGCTGCTCCCTGCCGATCTGCTCCCGATCGCCAAGGTGAGCAACCGCTCCACTCTGGTCCCCTGCCTCCCTCTCTCCCCCTTGAACCAACCCCACACGCGCAGCCCCCCCCCCCCCCCCGCGGTTGGTCCTCTCCGGCGAGCATCCGCTACAGAGATCGACCATCGATCGGTAGCCTGTCCGCTCGGTTCAGTAACGTGCAGGCAAGAATTCAGTTAAAACCCGAAACAGAAACACATACCCCCCGAGTTCCCCTGTTCTGTCACAAGTACAGCAGCAGCTCATCTGGTCCTGTGCCTTGCGAGCACAGTAGAGGGGGTGGGTTCGAATCCCACCCCCCGCGGATTAAACCAAGTCTTTTGATTTTTATTTTTATTTTTCACAACTCCAGTAAACAGCTAATTACAACCCAGTCCCTTCCAGTTCTTCCAGGTCCCTGTAAAATTAATTCTAAGTCCCTAGTGCAGTAAAAATGGCAGATTGCACCTCAATTTGGTAAATTGCATAACTATTTCATTTTAACTCCAATTTTCACTTTTTAAATATGTTTTCTGTCCCAAATTAAATGTTCTATCCAAATATAAAATTTGTTTACTGTTTTGAATATTTTAAATTGGTGCAAAATTTGAAAACTTGTCAAATTCACTTAAATTTGCAAAATTCATAACTTGTTCATAAAAATTCCAAATTTCACAAACCAAATATGTTTTACAATCAATTTTTCATGTACTTTCCAAATATAAATTTTGTTTGCTGTTTTGAATAATTTAAATTGCTGAAAACAACTGTTTCTTGTTTATTGTATTTAAAATTGCCAAAATAATAACTTGCTCATTTTAAATCCAATTTCCACAAATGAAATATGTTTTCCATGCAAAATTAAACCACCTTTTCAAATATAAAATTTGTTTCATGTTTTGAATAATTAAAATTGGTTAAATGATTTAAATCTTGTTTAATTCATTTAATATTGTTAATTCTATAACTTGATCAAAACAAATTCTTTTGGGACATATAAAATATGTTTTCCAACCATAAAAGTATAAAATTTTCAGATATGAATCTCACTTAATGTTTTGAAAAAATAAAAATTCAAATAAGTTCATGTTTGAATTAAATTCATTTAATTCTTGCTTAAACTTGTTTAATCCATAAATAATTTATTTGAAATCCTTTTTCAACAAGTGAAACATGCAATCCACCTAAAATTGTGTGTTCTTATCAAATATAAACTTTGTTATCTATTTTGAACAATTTAAAGTGGTGAAAACAACAAATCCTTGAGTGACACCTTTAAGTAACCAAAATTTCTTAGATTGATAAATAAAATCCTAAACTTGTTAAACCTTATTTTCCATTTGGTTCTATTGTTGTTATTTTGTTGTTTTCCTCATCCATGCATCATGCTAATTCACCTACACAAGTTGATTAGTTGTAAAACAATTAATTCAACCATAATTCATGGGCTTTCCATATGCAATCCAATTGCATATGGGTCCATTTAATCCTGTTTCTATCTTGTCAACTAGTTTATTTCTATGCATCAATTAAATGGTCATGCATCATCCCATGTTTGTGCACTATGCCATGTTATTGATTGTTTACCTTTCTGCAATGTTTGTTTGCTTCTTCCCGGATAAACGACGACGTTGAGACCGACGATCCTTACGACATCCCTTCTAAGGATTTAGCTCAGTACCAGGCTACTGGGTTTTGCAGGCAAGTTATCACTCACATGAACCACTGTGTTCCTTTCAACATTGGTTACCGATACTTTCCGTTGTTCTTTTCTGCTAGCCGTAGTAGTAGTTGTTTCTGTTACGAACCCATCACATGAATCCCTTAACCTTGATATTGCCTCACCTCCCTACCTACAGCCATTGCTTGTGCCTTAGTCTTACCTAGCATGCTTAGGGTTGTTTTGCTCGAGTCTGTTACCCGTTACTTTCTGTTACTATTTTTATCATGTTCTGGGGGCTCGATGTTAATCAATCAATCATGCTAATGAAATTGTTAAATAATAATTTGATGATAAGGCACCGGCAGGAGGCCCATGAGAGGTTTTGAAGCCTGCTAGTGTCGACCCTAATAGGAAAAGGGTCTTGTCTACTGATCCATGATGAGCGCACTAACCGCATGTGGGAAGCGAGTATGGGCGCCCCCCTCAACTTGACCTGATTCGCATCTCGTCCAAATCGCCTCATTTAGTTCGTGTTTTCCATTTGCCGCATCATGTTTTTGCGAGCCCAGGCCAGGGTGGAACTTTCGTAGTCGGCATATAGGGGGACACGTTCTTAGAGTGCTATGAGGGTCCATTTTCTTCTGGGCTCGATTAGCCGTGCGCCCAAGGTGCTTTGGGCTTGATGCGAAGAATGGTTGGTTGTGTAGAGTACCCCGCTTGGTGGAAGGGCCTTTCCATCTGGCGGGTTATTCTTGCGTGTACGGCCAAATTGGTGCAACCCTGCAGGGATAATCTTCTCGAGAAGCCGTGTTTTCCGCGGTTATGGATTACTTGGTGAAAGTACTGGCTAACAAGTACTCAGGACAACTTAAACATAATGATCAAACATGCTACACCCAATGATTAATAATTTGACTAGTAATAGGTTGATGACCCAATAATTTGATTCACCCTTATTACAACTGTGTGAGTTATCCTCGTATCGCTTCTTTGGATAAGGGGCGAGATCCAGGATGGGTTTGTTTGAAGTTATCTTTCAGTTGGTTACAATCCTCGATCTTATCTCCTTTCTATTAGCCGGCAGTTGTAGTATGTTTCTGTAGTTGGTTAGCGCAGCCAGTTGCAGCATCTTCATACCCCTTTTCTTCCGTTGAACCCAAGGCATCTGTGCTTGGTGTTGACGGGTTACACTTTGGTGAACTGTGAGTCTTGCTTGCCAGTACGTTTATGTACTGACCCCTTTGGGGCTGTGGTTTACGCAGACGACGTTTCCGAGGATCTACATGGTGGCTACTACGTGGAGTATGACGAGACTGCCGACGAGTAGATAGCGGACCCGGGCAGGATCCGAGACTTCGTGGATGGGCTCCGTCTGTTTGTTTCCGGCCTCTTAGGCCTATTTGGTTCTAGTCTGTACTCAGACATTTTGAATGCTTCCGCTGTATTGTAATGATGTATTGTTGGGGCAGGTGCCTCTGAATGATTGTATTTCCTATCTCTGCTCTAATGAGAGCCATTTGCAACTTATTTCAATCTTTTGTGTCGTAGAGATCTGTTGTGATATCAGTTGTTCAACGCCGTTGACGTACCATGTGTGTATGGTTTGAAGTACGTCGACGGAAGTGCCTTTGATCTCTAGTGGATAGTTTACATCGACGATGGAATAGCAGGGCTTGTGTTGTCGCGCATAAGCGCAGGCCTACCAGGAAGCTGGGACGTGGGAGCAGTTATGCCCCATAATCCAAGCATCTGCTATCCAGTTCGTACGGTGAGTATCCCCTAGAAATCAGGGTGCGACAGACCCCTCCAAAAAATTTGCCATAGGTTCTAACCTAGGAAACAAGGAGGAAGAGGAACTTATAGAGTTTAACCGTGAGAATCGGGACGTCTTCGCTTGGACGCCTAGTGACATGCCGGGTATTCCGACCGAGTTGGCTGAGCACAGCTTGCACGTCGATCCCAAGTCCCGGCCTGTGAAGCAGGGTCTAAGAAAAATGAATGAGGAAAGGAGAAAGGCAATAGGAGCAGAGATAGCTCGGCTCCTGGCAGCCGGCTTTATCATGGAGGTTTTTCACCCGGAATGGCTGGAAAATCCGGTTCTAGTGCTGAAAAAGAACAACGAGTGGAGGATGTGCATAGATTACATGAGTCTCAACAAGCATTGCCCAAAGGATCCGTTTGCCCTTCCAAGAATAGACCAGATCATAGATGCAGTGGCAGGAAGTGACCTATTTTGTTTCCTGGACGCTTATTCCGGGTATCATCAAATCAAACTCAAAAAGGAAGATTGGGAGAAAATGTCGTTCATAACCCCCTTTGGATTTTGTTACAAAATTATGACCTTTGGGCTGAAGAACACTGGCGTTACGTACCAACGGTGCATTCCGAAGTGCTTTGAGGATCAGATTGGACGCAACGTCCACGCCTATGTTGATGATGTGGTGATTAAAACAAGGAAAGCAGAAACGTTCATTGACGACCTAAAGGAGACATTCAAGAATCTGAGAAGATATCAGATGAAGCTTAACCCCACAAAGTGCGTATTTGGGGTCCCAGCAGGAAAGTTACTCGGTTTTATTGTTTCCGAGAGAGGGATTGAGGCAAACCCGGAAAAGATCAAGGCCATCCAGAGGCTGAAAAAGCCGGAAGGCCTGAAGCACGTTCAGAAGCTCACAGGATGCCTAGCAGCATTAAGCCGGTTTATATCTAGGCTTGGAGAAAAAGCAATACCCCTATACCGACTCTTGAAGAAAACCGACAAATTCATATGGGACCAAGAGGCGGACGAGGCATTTGAAGCTCTGAAAAAGCAGTTATCTGAGGCACCGATTCTTGCAGCGCCGGGTCCTTAAGAGCCCATGTTGTTATACGTTGCGGCCGGGCCCCGGGCAGTTAGTGCAGTGGTTGTAGTTGAGAGAAGGAGGATGGAAAGGATCATCCGGTACAAAGGACGGTTTACTATGTGAGTGAGGTCTTATCGGAAGCAAAGCAGCATTACCCGCATTGGCAAAAGCTAGTTTTTGTGGTCTTCATGGCCAGCCGGAAATTGAAGCCGTACTTTCAGGAACACCCCATAATGGTGGTCAGCTCTATACCAATGGCAGATATTATCAGAAACTCAGATGCGACGGGCAGAATAGCCAAGTGGGCCATTGAGATGGGAGATTATCATATCAACTACGAGCCTCGGTCTGCAATCAAGTCTCAGGCCTTAGCTGATTTTATCAATGATTGGACTCACACAAGCATGCCCATAATGATGCCAAGTTCCGAGTCTTGGGTGATGCACTTTGATGGTTCCAAGCAATACGAGGGATCAGGAGCTGGGGTGGTACTCACATCACCAAAAGGAGACAAGTTGAGTTACGTGTTGCAAATTCACTTCGATTGCTCTAATAATGTGGCCGAGTATGAGGCTCTATTACACGGACTGAGAGTAGCAAAGGAGATGAATATCAGGCGAATAAGGTGCTATGGAGACTCGGATCTTGTGGTACAGCAGGTCTCAGGAACCTGGGATAGAAAGGATGCAACAATGGCAGCATATCGCAGAGAGGTAGACATGGTAGCCGGATCTTTTTCCGGGTATCAAGTGGAACACATTGATAGGTGAAAGAACGAGGCAGCAAATGCGCTCGCAAGACTCGGCTCGCGTCGAGAGCCGGTTCCGCCCAATATCTTTCTAGACGAGTTATGGCGGCCCTCAGTCAAAACCGAATCTGAAGAAGAGGTGGCTAACCGAGATCGGATTTGGAGTTTGTGGCTGCAGTGCGTGCTATTCCCGAGTGGACGCACTACTAGGGAAAAGCTTACCCCAGGCGAACGGAAAATGCCTACCACAGGCGCATTCTGGTTCGCCTGGGACCGTATCGCCAGCGGTAATGGCTTACCCCAGGCGAATACAACAATGCGCCTGTGGTAAGTACGCATACCCCAGGCGAATAGTACTCGTGCGCCTGGGGTAAAACACTTACCTGAGGCGAACAAGAGCTGTGCGCCTGGGGTACAGATGCGCCTGGGGTACCTTCTACTGTTCGCCTGGGCTATAGTTTTGCTGTATCAAAAAATAAGAGAAAACCAAAATAACAGAATTACAGGAAAATGACAGAAAAAGTATCAAGCTGACAGAATAACAGCAAAATGACACAATTAAGTTATATAACATAAATATTTTCGATCATCAACACATAGTCTCGATCATCACCACACATAGTTTGACAAAATTACATAGTCTCGAAAAGATCCATGCTACTAATAAATCCAAGAGTTAGCTAGTGAGATGGAAATAATTATTTGTTCTAATTTGAACAAACTCGTCATCTATCGATCTAGCGGGGTGATGTAGTGGATGACCATCATCATGTCCAAGTTGGAGACGTCACTATTCCTCATGGTGATCAGAATAGCTCGTCCAGCCTCCATACCACCTCTTGCGGAATGGAACCGCCTCCATGCTTGAGAGTTGAGGATGACCCGACCATCAGCATTATCCCGCGTGATCGGAACTACGGTGACAGGTCCTGATTCTCCACGGCGTACTCCAATGGTACCCATATGCTCCATGCCAGCACTGTCCGCTACCGCCAAAGGTATTTTCTACAACACACAATTCCAAGAAAGAATAAAAGCACAATGTCAAATACCGGATAAGAAAGTGTTAAGAACATAAGCAACTATACGAATAAGAAAGTGTTAAGAAACATACCATGACATGTCCATTGGAGATGTTCGTGTTGGTGATGCGATGCACGAAAGGGAAGCCGATGTAGCTATCTATCTCGGCAAGTTTCTGAAGGACACGGTCCTTCTCAATCTCGCTAAGATTCGCTCTTTGAGCAACAACCACATGTTTCCATGGGTCCTCCTCGTCCATATCATCCTCAGTGTCCATATCCTCGGTGTTCTCAGTTTCCTCCTCACTCCCGCCATCCTCGTTCGCAATCCCGCCCATATACACAATTTTGATGCGAGGTTGCGGTCCTTCCATAGAGAAGTGAATGTAATCACCTCCGCTTAAATTGTACGTGGCGATGAGAGCCTGCAATGCTTGCCCGCAGAAGTAGGTCTTCGTTCTTTCTTTTTTCACTCGAAGAATGTAGGTGGTCCCGTGAACATTGAAATTCACCTCACGACTGTCAACTAACTCGTTGAATTCGTCGCGAATATTGCATGGTAGAATCTAAAAAAGAAATATAAAGAATATTTTGTTAATAAACACAAGTCTCAAGCTAGATAGTAAAACGAAAGAACAAGTTAACATAAAAAGAATTGTTAATTACCAACGAATCAACGTCACCGTCGTGGAGCTGAAGCATAAAAGAACTCCCACTGAATCGTCCTTCGGCACATCGGGACCGACATACGCCGCAAGCCATGTTCTTTTAAATTAAGAAAGTGCACACATAGAGGTTAGAGGAGCATAGCTATCACAAAACAAAGACAAATGGCAGCACCTACCTCTAGTACTATAATAAGGCAATATATTGACAGCAGTACAAACGAAATGGAACCTGTCGGAGAGTTTAGGTGATACTTCCAACAGTACAAACGAAATGGAACCTCTAGTAGTATAATAAGGCAATTGACAGCAGTACAAACGAAACGAATCCTAGAGATATAATGCACTACAAGTGGTGTTGCCGTTTGTAAGGAACCTGCTAAAACTATTTGCTGTTCGTGATTTCAATGAAATCGGGGGGCAGCCCCTTTTAGTCTAAAAAAATGCACAACGGCAGCCACGGGGCGTGACAATTTGGTATCAGATCAAGCCAACGATTCCTTCAAAAATTGCAGAGCGCTCCATGGCAATCGAGGTCATATCGCTCGCATGCAGGCGCCCGCGGAGCAGGTCGTGCAGCAGGGCATTGGGCGCTGCGGGGATTCCGTGGCGCGGCAGATGGAGTTCATGCGGCTATCACGGCGAGCATCAACGAGTCGCGGGCGTTATTGGAGGGGGGATGGGAGGGAGAGGGGCTGACCTGGATCAACGACGACGACGACGACGGAGTGGGCGACGACGGAGTGGGCGACGACCTGCTCTGCTCCTCTCGACACTGGCGACGGCGGCGGCGTGTGGGTTCGTGTGGGTGCGGGTGAGATCCGGTCACTTAGAATACTAAAGAAGCACATTGGCACCGGTTTCTAATACAAACCGGTTCGAAAAGGAGCTGCCCACTGGGCCCCACACCCTGTCGCAAATGGCCTCATGGCCTTTAGGACCGGTTTGTGCTACCAACCGGTCCTAAAGGCCTGCGGCCATTTGCTGCAGGTGGGGGGGCCCAGGGGACAGACCCTTTTGAACCGGTTTGTGATACAAACCGGTTCTAATGTGCTTGGCTCGATGCCTTGTTATGCGCGGCCCCACAGATCCTTACCGCAGGCGCGTTACGTAAACAATGCGCCTCCGCTAAGTTTCGTAGGATTTAGGTTTGCGCGGTCCCACATGGCATTACCCCAGGCGCATGTCCTGTGAAAAGCGCATGTGGTAAAGTTTACCCCAGGCGCGTTTTCTAGATGATGCGCCTGTGCTAAGATTTTCTAAATTACCCAGCCCCGCGGCCTGGACACATCGAGCAATACGAATGCTATAATATGTGGCTCCCCCACGTTGGTTTTCACTTAAAAAATACATACATATGAAAGTTAACATGTGCAAAAAAAATTAATGTCGCATCGAGCGTAAAGAGATTGGTTTAGCGAGATACCGCAAGTGTTTCTCTCTAAAAACACATTGTACATATAGCTATTAGCATGTTATATCGCGAGTATTTCCCTCTCTCAACCTTTCGTCACAATATTAGTCTTGCCTTTCTTGGTCGATGTTGAATACGTGACCGCCATATTGTGACTTCTTCTTGTGAATGGAAGACCTGCCCTAGGTAGTGTGGTCCTGCTTCTTCTTGTGGTGTATGGTGCATCGTCTTCACCGTGTTCTTCCATCATCGGGTCTCCGACTAAGCCGTCGAAGTCCTTCTCATCGGCGACTCCATCCATTCCGACGAGGGCCCTTTTTCCTCTCCTTACGACAACACGACTAGGCTTTGCCGGGTCGGTTATGAAGAAGCATTGCTCCACGTGCTTAGCCAATACCCAGGGCTCATTTTGCGCGGTGGGGTTCTTGGACTTGGGTTTGTTGGCTTCAGACATCGACATAGTGGTGAAATATTCGTCTTCTTTTGTGACGTTTGTAGCCCATCTGACATGGAACATCGGCACCTTTACCCCAACGTAGTCAAGCTCCCAAATTTCCTCGATCTTTCCGTAGTACCTTCTAACCTCTTCGCCCGTGTAAGATTCCATCGTTATAGACGAGTTTTGATAGTCGCTACTTTTGTCTCTTTCCTCCGTGTAGAATGTGTACCCATTGATGTCGTATGCTTGATAAGTCATCAGATTGGGCGCGGGGCCATATGACAAGGCCAATACAATTTTATCTTTCTCACATGTCATTGGCGGGGGATCGGCATCAATCTGCTTCTTGAACCATGTCGCGAAAGAGGAGTTGTGTGCTCTAAATATCTCATCTTCCGTCATCGGCCTGCGAGCACTGTTTTTTATCGCGGTTTTGTGCTCTTCTATCCAAGGGTCGACATCGTCGATGTGTTGTAACACTACTAGGTGGGCCCTTTCAAAGTCGGCTCTCCGACCACAGGAGTCCGCGTCCATTACCCTTTTGCCAGTGTTGTGGCCTACCCCCATGAACCTGTCAAGGTGCTTGTTTGCGGGCAAACCAACAGCTGGCTTCTCATCGCCTAGGAAATTCTTGCAGAAAGAGATGCATTCTTCGGTGACAAATCCCTGAACGATGCTTCCATCCCGGTGTGCCCTATTACGAAGGAATGATTTTATGATCCCGTTCATTCTTTCTAACGCCATCATGTTGTGCAAGAATGCCGGCCCAAGATTGGTGATATCGTCCACGATATGGACCAAGAGATGTACCATAATATCAAAGAAGGCAGGTGGGAAATACATCTCAAGCTCGCATAGGATGGTGACGATCTCTTCCTGCAGCCTTCCGAGTTTCTTCACGCTTATCGACTTCCGAGTGATGACATCAAAAAAGTTACAAAGGCTAGTGAGCGTTTGACGGACGTGCGGTTCCATTATCCCTCTGATTGCAACCGGAAGTATCTGCGTCATCATCACGTGACAGTCATGAGACTTCATCCCGCTGAAGATTTTTTTCTCCGCGTCTAGGTATCTGCTTATCAGCCCCGCGTAACCTAAGGGAAATTTCACTCCGAGGAGGCATGTGAATACTTGCGCGAGCTCGTCGGGGCTTAGAGTGAAGCAAGAGGGTTTCAGGCGGTGAGTTTGGTGTTTCTTAGCCGTTTTCCGCTTGCGGTCGTCCATCTCCTCCACCCCATCCTCGTCCTCCTCCGTCTGTTCACGCGTAGAAGGCGGTAAGTGAAGCTCGCTCCTGATATTCAGGGCCATCAGGTCGTATCTTGATTTTGGCCCGTCTTTGGTCCTATCTGGCATGTTGAACAGGGTGCCAAGCAAGCTCTCACACACATTCTTCGTGATATGCATGACATCAAGGCAGTGAGGCACTCCGAGGATTGGCCAGTACCGCAAGTCCCAAAACACGGACCTCCTTTTCCATACCCCCAAGAGCGGTCCTTCTGGCGGAGGACACTTTTTCTCTCCTCGCTTCCGCTTTTGTACCTTTCCCGACGGAGGACACGTTTTCCAATTCTTCAATAGAGTATCGATCTCTTCTCCTCTTCTCTTGCGTGGAGGTAGACCGAGCTCATCTTTACCGTTGAACAGGTCTCCGCGCTTTCTCCACGGGTCGTTCAGTGGTAGCCACATTCGATGCCTCATGTATACGGTTTTAGAAGATCCGGGATCCTTGTGTAGCTGTAGAAACGGGGTAAATTCCATGCACCTAACACAAGCCTTGTGTCCATGGCACACCTGACACGCAATATATCCGTATCCGAGATAGTCCTGCACCGTCGTGATCAGTGCGGCTCTCATACGAAAAGTTTCTTCTTTGAAGGCGTCCCATGTTTCTACCCCTTCCTCCCACAACGTGTCTAGCTCCTCCTTCAATAACTCGAGATACAGGTTGATATCGCTCCCTGGCTGGGTCGGCCCTTGAATCAGCATACTCATGTGTATGTACTTCCTCTTCAGACACAACCACGGGGGGAGGTTGTACATCCATACAAACACGGGCCAGGTGCTATGTTTGCTGCTCTGATTGCCAAACGGATTGAGACCGTCGGTGCTCGCACCAAGCCTGATGTTCCTTGGGTCGTTCCCGAATTCCTCATCGAATGCGTCTAATGCTTTCCACTGACGTGCATCCGAAGGGTGTGTTAGCACTGGTTTTTCAACACGTTCTGGATCGCTCAGCACCGCCTTCTTTCTGTCCTCGTGCCAGCGCATGAGCTTTGCTTCCTTGGGGTCCACGAAGTACCGCTGCAGACGGGGAATGAGTGGAAAGTACCACACAACTTTCCTAGGAGCTTTCTTCGTCCCCCTCTTGTAACGATCAGCACCGCACACCGGACATTTGATCTGGTCCGCGTGCTCGTTACGGTAAATTATGCAGTCACGGACGCAAGCGTGGTATTTTGTGTGCGGTAAATCGAGGGGGCACACGATTTTCTTGGCCTCCTGTAGACTACTAGCACATGTGTTCCCTTCAGGTAAGTGCGTCTTCAGGTATCGCAGAAGATCGTCCATGCTTGTGTCGGTCCATCCGTGTTTTGCCTTCATCTCAAGAAGATCCAGAGCTACTCTCAAGCGTGACTCCTCCGTCCCGCGACTTGCGTCATACAACGGAGTTGCAGAGTCTATCTCTAGTTGCGTGATCTTAGATTTACGTCTAGCGTCGGTCGACGTGTTCTTGAGAAGAAGATCTTGAACATGAGGGTCCCGCACGACTGAAGTTAGCGGAGTGTTCATGTCCTCGTCTGCATGTTGCTGATCACCATGACTCCCTTCTTCTTCATTATAGTCGTCTCCGTCGACAGCCGCCTCTTCGTCCTCTCCATTGCCATGTTCAGACTCCTCCTGATCATCTTCACATGTCGCCGCCCAATTGGTCTCGACGTTATCATCGTCTTCATCGTCATCCATCCACTTAGTGTGGCCCTCCATGAAACTATACCTGAGCAGGTGCTTCTCCACATTACCAGAATCTGGTTTGAACAAAGACCCCAGCTTGCATTTCCGACACGGACACTCTATCTCGGTGCGGTTGTTTCGATGCATCTCGGCCGTCGCGCGTCGCACGTACCTATGCACCACGCTTGTCCTCATCGCAATGACCATTGCTACAAAATGCAAGAGAGAGAGGTTTCATTAACTAGATCCGGTTTTCACGGAAAAATTCGGCATGACCTTCCTACAAAAGGTGTAACGCGGAGCGCCAGAAATTTGCCGAAAAGGAAATGAATCAACATTTCGGCAAAACATTGGCAACTCATCCTCATGGCAACACAATAAAATGAAAAAGAGAACGAATTCTCATCCACCGACCAATCCCACACACCTATTAAGATGACACACAATGCAAAATATATAGACGCGATGACGACGTCGAAGATCACCGAAGAGACTCCCGATAAGAGATTGATAGATCTAGAATTAGCTAATGGTGCATTTGTGGTGAGATCTAGTGTCCGGTTAGTAGATCTAGTGGAGAGATTTGGAAGAGGGAAAGTGGGGTAGCATACTAGCTAAAATATAGCAAACATGATTGGTTAAATTAGCTAAAAATGGTGGAGGGGTGTGGGGGATTGAGCTAGGAGCACTAATGGCTCGAGTTTGGACTAGTGAGTGAGTGAGTGGGGTGGATAGGGGTGGTGGTGGGTGGCTGGCCGCACTTATATTGGGGACAAATATTACCCCAGGCGAATATGCTACGGGAAGCGCCTGCGCTAAGTGGTGCTACCCCAGGCTATTCTTTGTCCCAGGCGAACAACGTTCCTGTGCGTCTGCGCTAAAGGGAGCTACCCCAGTCCACTTTTTACCCCAGGCGCTTCGGTGCTTACTCGCCTGTGGTATCAGTTATACCGCAGGCGAACAAGGAAACTATTCGCCTGCGGTAAAGGAAGCGTGCCAGGGTCGGCCGTGGTTGGCCCTGCCACACTTTACCCCAGGCGCTTCCGGTTTCTGTTCGTCTGGGGTAACAGGCCTACCCCAGGCGCACATGCCAGCTATTCGCCTGCGCTAATTAACCCAGGCGCACAGGTTTTCCTGTACGCCTGTGGTAGAATATGCTGCTATAAGCTAATCTCTACTAGTGACGGAGCCGTTCTTGGCTTACCTGTCACGGGGCGAGTTACCATCACAGGAAGTTTTGGCCAGGAAAATCCTAAGACGAGCGAAGGGCTATTCTATAATTAACAGTGAACTTTATAAGAGAAGTGTCGCATGTGTATTTTTGCGCTGTGTCACCCAGAGGAAGGCCGACAGATTATGAGGGAGATTCACGAAGGTGATTGTGGGCACCATGCCTCCACAAGGTCCCTGGTGGCTAAATCATATTGACACGGTTTCTTCTGGCACACGGCTTTGACGGACGCGGAACGATTGGTAGCAAGATGCGATGGATGTCAAAGGTACGCTCGCCAAACCCATGTGCCGGCTATGGAGTTGCGAACAATCCCACTGACTTGGCCGTTTGCGGTTTGGGGTATGGATATGGTGGGTCCCTTTCACATGTCTCCTTGCAAAAAGACTCATCTTTTGGTGGCTATTGATAAGTTTACTAAATGGGTCGAAGTCATGCCAGTCACGAATTTGAAACGGCTATAGCCGTCAAATTCTTGAAAAAGATCATCTATCGGTTTGGATATCCCCACAACATAATAATAGATAATTGAACCAACATGTCCTTAGGTGAGATGGAAAAGTTTTGTGGAAACAATGGCATCCGCCTTGACGTAGCCTCAGTAGCCCATCCACAAGCTACTGGACAAGTGGAGAGGGCAAACCAGGAGTTACTTCGTGGGTTGAAACCACGACTACGAGTCCCATGCCTCAGAGCTGCTGGAGCATGGGTAGAGGAGTTACCATCAGTGGTTTGGGGAATTAACACTACACCTAACAGATCTACTCAGATGACTCCGTTTTTCATGGTTTATGGTGCAGAGGCAGTTCTTCCGAGTGACATTATCCATGACTCGCCCCGAGTAGCAGCTTATGTTGAAGTGGAGAACGAGAAGACCCGGCAAGACGTTGTGGACATGTTAGAAGAGCACAGGGAGCAAGCTTTGGAGCGATCAGCTATATATCAACAGGATTTAAGGCGGTATCACAGTCGCCGAGTCAAAACCCGGGACTTCCAGGAAGGGGACCTGGTATTGCGCTTAGTACAAGCAAACGAAGGAAGCATAAGTTATCTCCACCATGGGAGAGCCCGTTCATCATAAGCCGTAATCTGCACAATGGATCATACTACTTGATAGATGCGAGGGAAGAGTCGGATACTATGAATGACACCGCCCACACCACTTCATCTATGCAAGAACGAAAAAGACCATGGAACGTGGCTCAGCTACGTCCCTATTACACTTAGCATAGACTCAATTTGCAAGTTGAAAACACGATGTAACAGGCAGCGGGTTTCAGACGCACTCTTTTCCTATCCAGGGTACCTAAGGGGACTGGAGGGTTTTTAATGAGGCGGCCTGCTGACCTAACCTTTCTATATCAATAAAGAGATGGTTAAATCATTATGGTTATTGCTTTTCTTGCATTTTCTTCTTTTGCATATCCTTTTTATATCCAATTATGATCTACATCAGGTAAGTACGTCACATTTAATTAGTTATAGTTTCCGAGTCATGAGAAATATAGTTGTCGGGGGGTTACCCCCGAGTAGGGTAAAGGCAAATGGTAAAGGCATCTTACAGAAGAGAGGTTTGGTCGAGTAGCCGACTACCCGGTACTCGCTACCCGGTCGACTGCTACTCGGTCTCACCTCAAGATGGCCGGAAGGAGATATCAGTCAAGTTACATCCATTCGAGTAGAAGAGTTGGCCCGAGTAGATTTGGCGGGAACCTACTCGGGCCAGAAAGTCAAAGGAGCCGTTCTGACACAGGATCCCGCGTATCCTGGGTCCGTACTTGGCAGTATTCGAACTACTGTTCATCTGGGACCGGCCTGCCTGACAGTGACAGCATGGAAGCAGGCCGTGGCAGGATAAGGGGGGCCTACTCTGTGTTTGGCACAGTGATACCAGTCTGTCCCCTTGTTTTGCCCAACGACTTTCTAGATGCAGCCAAGATTAGGAACCAAAGCTGTCAGCGGGAACCCGGAAGAAGGACGATGTGCACACTATGTCGACACTTGTCCATGTTTGGACGTATCCGGCTGGGCGCCATGTATATAAGGTGCCCCGCCGCCTCCTGCGTGAGGATCGAGCACATCTTGACCTAGATCGAACCCTAATTCTTGACCTAGCTCTTGACCTAGTTCATCATCTAGAGGAGAGTGGCTACTCGGTAGCAAGAACTTTGTACTATGGCTACTCGGTGAGATACAAAAATACACAAAGAAAGGCAGGAGTAGGGGTTTTACCTCCTCACGAGGGCCCTGAACCTGGGTAGATCGTGTTGTTTGCAGTGTTACTTCGTACCTCACGCGGCTACTCGTCGCGTGATCCCTCCCCGAGCACCTCCAGCGTCCTTCGTCCCCACATCTTTAGCCATCCCATGGCATCTGCCGTGACACCAACACGACAGTTGGCGCCCACCGTGGGGCAACCAGCGGCGCTGGCTGGAGTTTCTGTTCGGACGGGATCTTCTTCAGCGGAGCGCGTGGTCTGTGGCCTTGTCCACAGATTCGGCTCCTTCGACTTCGTCACCGACAACGCCGGCGATTTCGGCGGCAGGGCCATGCCGGAGGGCGGCTCGGTGATCTCCTTCGGCTCTCACCTTGTCTACGTCGCCACCATCGCCAACCGCGCGTACCCCGAGCTAGTGCACGACGCGGAGGATCCTCCCGCGGTGATCGCTGCACGCGGACAGCCCGCGTGCCGCTCTGCGAACTGCGATGAGGTGATGGTGACGGGCTTGGCGGCAAACACTAGCGCAGCCGCTGCTGGCGCTGCGGCCGTCGTCGAGGAGATTGATGCACCGGCTGGTGGCAGGGTTCACCGGCCCTACGAGAAGGAGAGCAACTTGCCGCCTTCCACGTCTACGGTCATTCCCGCGTCAGCTACGCGACCTGGCATGCCCACTCCCACCGACATCGAGCTTCTAGCCGTGAGGGAGCAGCTCGAGCGGCAGCGCCAGGAGCTGCTTGCCGAGCAGGCGGAGTTGGACAAGATCAGGCTCGAGCTGAGTCTAGATCAGCTCGAGTACAACAAGGCTCACGGCTTCACGCCAGTCGCCAGGAGGCCCAGCAGAGTAGGCGCTACGCGGCGCAACTTGGGTGTCGAGATGGCAACGGTTGCGGAGGTTCCCGCTCAGTCCGCCACCGCGAACACCTTCACAAGGCCAAGATATAGCACACCCGCCAAGACACTTAGAGCTGCAGAGGCTGTAGCTGCCGAGTTGCCTCGCCTGGATGGCGATGCGCGTCTCAGGCAGCAGGAAAGGCTCAACGAGTTGGTGTTGGAGGCTGCTAGGCAGAACGAGGAGTTCCGGAAGGCCAACCCGGGTGCTGGGGCTTCGCAGGTGGTTCACTCGCACGCGGCTAGATCTAACGATCAGGCCTCGTCTCCGCATCCCAGCCGCGAGAAGAGCCGCAGCGGTTGTTCGGGCAGAGATAGGCAAATGCAGGTGTATGACCCGGCTGCTGCCGCGAAACAGCTTGCTGTGCCGCAGCAGCCCGGGCAGGAACACAACGCTGCAAGAGCAGGCTCTCAAGCCCATCAAGCTCAAAGCCGTGCCCGAGAAGCCGCACGTCCAGGTCCTTCTCGACAACCCGCAGCTCAGCCTACTCGGCAGAGGCAGCAGCCGCGCGCGGTGGCACCAGTCGCCAACCCGGTGGAGCAGCCTGCAGCTGTGCAGGTGGACAGGTATGATGATGGCTACTCGGCTATGGAGATGGCTGGCTATGATATTCATGACCGTGTTGGTGAGCGCGTGTTGGCGCCTGGTGATGCAAGGCATCAGTTGGACCGGATCAGCTTGTCGGCGCGGCTGGAGAGCACGGGTCCTCCTGGCCCCGAGTGCTTTGGCCCGCGCATCATGAACGAGCCGTCCGTGAAGAACTTCCAGCTTGCAAGAGGCACCAAGAGCTACAATGGCAGCACCAAGCCAGAAGATTGGCTCAATGACTATGTCACCGCGGTCCATATCGCGAATGGCAACAGAAGATGGGCTGTGCGCTATGTTCCACAGATGCTAGAGGGTCCAGCCCGTACTTGGCTCAACAACTTGCCCAAGAACAGCATTAACTGCTGGCTGGACTTCTCGGATGCCTTCATCAGCAACTTCACGAGCACATACAAGAGGCCGAATAGGCCACAGCAGCTATCAGCTTGCAGGCAGCGAGAAGACGAAACAGACCGCGAGTATCTTACTCGGTGGAGCACATTGAGGAACACCTGTGAGGGTGTGAATGAAGCACACAGGCCATCACTTGGTTTGCGCAGGGATGCAGGCATGGCAGTATGTTGTGGCAGAGATTGCATAGGGAGATGCCGAACACTGGCGGAGACCATCAAGATTGCGGATCAGTACGCACTTGGTGATCCTACTCAGCCACTGATGGACTCCTCTGAGCCGAGAAGAAACTTTAGCAACAGCAAGCGCAACGAGTTCCGCAACAAGCGCCGAGTAGATAATCGGTATGATCCCGAAGAGGTGAATGCAGTGACTGTTGGAGCTGGTGGCAGCCAGAGGCAGAAACCTGCTGGAGCCTACGGGCAAAACCAGAACCAGGGCCAAGGCAACAAGAAGCCATTTCGCACCTCTCAGTCGGGTAGCGGGAACTCCGAGCAGCCGAAGAAGTTCGTCTTTGATGACATGAAGGATGGCCCATGCAGCTTTCATACTCACCACCCCTCGAGGCCTGCTAACCACACTACTCGGCAGTGCGTGTGGTGGGAGGCGATCAAGAGTGATGGCTTGCCTCCTCCTCCTCCCCTGCCAGCGGCAAATGCCAATGTGCAGCCTACTCGCGCACCCGCAGCTCGGCCGCCAGTGTACCCGAGAAGAGAGAATCTGAACCAAGTGGCTTTAGGAGCCAACCAGAACTTCAACAATGAGAGATACCGCAACAACAACAACAACTACAACCGCAACAACAACAACAACAGAGGCAACAACAACAACTACCAGGGCAACAACAACAATGGCAGCAATGGGGGCAATGGCTCCAATCAGTTCCAAGAGCACCACGAGAGTTACATGATCTTCACTTCTGAGCCAGTCGACAAGCAATCACAGCACAGTCGGGCCATGGAGGTCAATGCAGTGATTCCTGCTGTCCCTCACTACATGTATTGGTGTGACCAGGAGATCAGGTGGACCCGAGCAGATCATCCCAAGGTGATGCCCAATCCGGGTAGCTATGCCTTGGTGCTGGATCCTACCTTCCTGGGTCCCGAGAAGAATGTGAGGTTCAGCAAGGTGCTAATCGACAATGGCAGTAGCATCAACATTGTGTACAAGGACACACTCGAGAAGCTTGGCCTGGCCGAGAACATGATGCTGCCTAGCAAGACCACCTTCCATGGCATTGTGCCCGGGATCTCGTGCAACCCGATTGGCCGAGTGTGGATCGATGTGCTATTCGGTACCCGGGAGAACTGCCGCACAGAGCGCCTGCAGTTCGAGGTGGTGGATCATCAGAGCCCCTATCATGCTCTACTCGGCAGGCCTGCTCTGAGCAAGTTCATGGCCTCTACACATGTGGCTTATCTGAAGATGAAGATCCCTGGTCCCAATGGCATCATCACCATCTCTGGAGATTACAAGAAGTCCATGGAGTGTGCCTCTGCTAGCTCCCAGTTGGCGGAGTCGATGGTGATTGCTGCCGAGAAGAAGAAGATGTACGAGGTGGTGGCCATGGCTCAGTCCGCACAAGCTGGCGCACAAGGTGTGCCGAGTACCCAGCACGGTACTGCTTTCCAAGCTGCCAAGGAGACAAAGAAGGTCCAGGTCGACCCCGAGTTCCCCGACCGCGTAGCCATCATTGGCTCCGGGTTGGCGGAGAAATAGGAAAGCGAGCTCATCCACTTCCTCCGTGAGAATCGGGATGTGTTCGCCTGGTCCAATGAAGATCTACCAGGAGTCCCGAGGGAGTTTGTTGAGCACTCATTACATGTGCGTCCTGACGCTAAACCAGTGAAGCAGGCTATGCGCCGTTTCGGAGATGAGAGAAGGAAGGCCATTGGTGACCAGATCACCAAGTTGCTGATAAGCAATTTCATCATGGAGGTGCTGCACCCGGATTGGCTAGCCAACCCGGTCATGGTCGAGAAGAAGAAGGAGGATCCCAAGGCTGCCACTGCATGGCGCATGTGCGTCGACTACACCGACTTGAACAAGGCATGCCCCAAGGATCCATTCCCGCTACCTCGCATCGATCAGGTGATCGATTCCACTGCTGGTTGTGAACTGTTGTCTTTCATAGATGCCTACTCTGGTTTTCACCAGATTGCACTCAATCCTGCTGATCAAATAAAGACTGCTTTCATTACCCCGTACGGGGCTTATTGCTATCGTGTCATGTGTTTTGGCTTGAGGAATGCGGGTGCAACCTATCAGAGATGCATGCAGAAATGCTTGCACGAACAGCTCGGCAAGAATGTGCAGGTGTACGTAGATGACATTGTCATCAAAACGAATAAAACACATACTCTGCTTGCCGACCTGAGGAAACCTTTGCTAACCTACGCAAGTACAAAATGAAACTGAATCCGAGTAAGTGCACCTTTGGTGTACCGGCTGGAAAGCTACTCGGTTTTCTGGTTTCTAGTCGGGGCATTGAAGCCAATCCTTCTAAGATAAAAGCCATTGAGAGCATGTCTTTACCGAGATCGTTGAAAGATGTGCAGAAGTTCACAGGTTGTTTGGCATCTCTGAGCCGTTTTCTGGGTCGAATGGGCGAGAAGGCCCTGCCTCTGTACCAACTGATGAAGAAAAGTGACAAGTTTGTCTGGACTCCGCAAGCGGATGTGGCATTCAATGAGCTGAAAGCAATGCTGGCTAGTGCTCCCATCTTGGCTAGTCCGCTACCCAAGGAGCCAATGCTGCTGTACATTGCTGCGACTAACCGAGTAGTCAGCGTGGTGATTGTGGTGGAGCGAGAAGAAGAAGGCAAGAGTGTGCAGCGCCCAGTATACTATCTCAGCGAAGTGCTGTCCAGTTCAAAGCAAAACTATCCGCATTACCAGAAGATGACATATGGTGTGTACCTGGGCGCTAGGAAGCTGAAGCATTATTTCCAGGAGCATCCTATCACAGTTGTGAGCTCTGCCCCCATCTCGGATATCATGGGCAACAAGGAGGCGAGTGGCAGAGTAGCCAAGTGGGCGATTGAGCTAGCCGCGTATGCTCCCGCGTATGCGAGAAGAGACGCCATCAAGTCTCAGATCCTGGCGGAATTTCTTGTGGACTGGGCCGAGGTGCAGTATGAACCTCCTGCTCCAGTTTCCAATTACTGGAAGATGCACTTTGATGGCTCAAAGGTGAAAGAAGGCCTTGGTGCTGGTGTTGTGCTTACGTCACCCAAGCGAGATCAACTCAAGTATGTGCTGCAGATTCATTTCAAGGCGTCCAACAATGTTGCAGAGTACGAGGCAGTGGTGCATGGTTTGCGAGTAGCAAAGGAGGTCGGCGTGCAGCGCATTATATGCTATGGGGATTCAGATCTGGTGGTGCAGCAAGTCTCGGGCACTTGGGATGCTTTGGATGCCAACATGGCATCGTATCGCTTCCTGGTGCAGTCCATGACTGGGTTCTTCGAAGGTTGCGAGTTCCAGCACATTCACCGAGCAGAGAACGAAGCAGCAGATGAGTTGTCCAAGTTGGGATCTTCTCGGCAATCCATCCCTGCGGGAATTGCCTTGGAGCATTTGAGGAAGCCATCCATCAAGCCTTCTCCCAACTCGGAGTCCATATTTGTTCCTTCTCAGCCAAGTGAGGAATCTGACCCAATGGAGATTGACTGGGAGAGTGCTGCAGGAAACCCGGGGACTGCCGTCCTCTACTCGGGGACTGCCACTCCCTACTCGGGGACTGCCACTCCCTACTCGGGGACTGCCACTCCTTACCCGGGGACTGCCACTCCTTACCCGGGGACTGCCACTCCCTACCCGGGGACTGCCACTCCTTACCCGGGGACTGCCATTCCTTACTCGGGGACTGCCACTCCTTACTCGGGGACTGCCGTCCTTAATCCAGAGGTTGTCGCATTCATTGAGGAGGTCCTTGCCAACCGATCAGGGCTACAGAGAAGCGCTCCTACTCCCCCTGAGCAACCACAAGAGCCTGTCCCAATGGAACTGGACGAACCAGTGTTTCCCACACGGGAGACACCGAGTTGGGCTATGCCCATATTATCCTTTCTAAGGGACGGCACTCTACCTGAAGATGAGGTGACTGCGAGGCAGATTCAGAGAAGATCCAAGGGCTATACTATTGTCCGAGATGTACTGCACAAGAGAAGTGCCACTGGCGTGCTGCAACGCTGTGTGGATCCAGCAGAAGGAGAAGAAATCCTGATAGAGATACACCAAGGAGAATGCGGGCACCACGCCTCTTCTCGGGCGCTGGTCCAGAAAGCTTTCCGGCATGGATTCTATTGGCTCACAGCACTGCAGCAAGCTGAGGATATCGTGAGGAAGTGCACTGGCTGCCAAATGTTCGCAAGTAAGATTCACATGCCTGCTTCCGAGTTGAAAACAATTCCTATCACCTGGCCATTTGCTGTTTGGTGTTTGGACATGGTTGGGCCTTTCCAGCCGGCTAGAGGCAACATGACTCACATTTTGGTCATGGTGGACAAGTTCACCAAGTGGATTGAAGTGAAACCTATTCGGAGGTGTGATGGGGCCACAGCTGTGAAATTCGTGAAGGATATAATCCTGAGATATGGCTACCCGCACAGTATCATCACCGACAATGGCACAAACTTCGCTGAGGGAGCAATGGTGCGGTTCTGCAGAGATAAGCATATCCGACTAGACGTTGCGTCAGTCGCGCACCCTGCTTCCAATGGGCAAGTTGAAAGAGCGAATGGCATGGTACTGGCAGGCATCAAGCCAAGGCTGATGGAGCCACTGCTGAAAACACCTGGGTGTTGGTTAGACGAGTTGCCAGCGGTGTTATGGATTCTAAGGACTACCCCTAACCGGTCAACCGGCTACACGCCATTCTTCTTGGTATACGGGGCTGAGGCCGTGTTGCCAATAGACTTAGAGCATGACTCCCCCCGAGTAGCCCTCTACACTGAGGTGGAGGCGAGAGAAGCTCGAGAAAACGACGTTGACCTGCTTGAAGAAGCAAGAGAGCTGACTCTGTCACGTTCGGCTATCTACCAGCAAAACCTGCGGCGTTATCATAGCCGAAAGGTGAACCTAAGGGTTTTCCGAGAAGGAGACATGGTCCTTAGGCTTGTGCAGCGCACAGCCGGGATGCACAAGTTGTCTCCTCCATGGGAAGGGCCCTTCATTGTGAGCAAAGCGCTGCACAACGATGCTTACTATCTTGTAGATGTGCGCCCACCACAGGCGAACAGGGCAGATAAATCTGGAGAGGAAACCAAGCGCCCTTGGAATGTAGCTCTACTCCGTCGTTTTCATTCGTAAGCAAAGATGTGTATGTACCCTCTTATCCGAGTTTAAATTCTACTCTGCAATCTGAAATTGTTCTCGGGGACTGCCCTCGTCCAAAATTGCTCCAAGTGTTTTTACTCGGCTTTACCTTTTGTCTATTCGGTTGCTTCACTTCAGAACTCATAAGCGTATTGAGTACTGTGTCTAAACCTATATGCCAACTCTTCGACTCTGTTGCTGTCCGAAACCCGGCTTCATGGCAAGCAAGAGAACAAGCAAAGGGTCAATGAGCACACGAAAATCGCTAAGGAAGAAAAAGTGCAGGAACCGAGTAGAGTGTTTGTTACTTTTGTTCTCTGTTTCGTCTTTTCGGCTAAGTGGTGGGCTGCGTTACTATGATCGTTTCTAGTGGCTAAGTATTTGCAGCTCTGCTCTTTGACTCTTGTGACTCGAATACCAAAAAAGCAACAAGTTGCGGGTAGAGCAGAGATGAAAAGAGAGGGTGAATAAGAAACGCAACTCGGGGACTCGCATGGAAACGCAACCCGGCATTGAGCCAGGGCTGCTCAAAATGATTAAATTAAAGATAACAAGTGGAAATAAAATTGAGTAGCAAGAGAAAAGCATAAATAAGTCTGATACATCTGCTCCCGGCATCCCGGGGATCTGATAAATGTTTGAGTAAAAAAGCGTGCAGGATAAGATCATGTCGAGGAGGCGGTGTTCTCGGTGCTCGCCTGGGTTGCTTCGCCTTCCTCAGTGGCCTTGGTGGCGTCCGCTTCTGCGCTGGCATCAGCAGTCTTCGCTTGCTCGGCGTCAGGCTCGGTGGCGAGCTGCTCAGAGGTAGCAGTGGCCACCGAGATGGGCGCCGTCGCGGAAGCAGAGCCAATCTCGGGGGCGTGGGTGCGCACCGTGTCGTCGAGTGCAGCTCCAGATGAAGTGCCGAAGTCGAGGGCGGCTGTGTCGATCTCCTCCATCTCTTCGTCGCTACTCGCGACGGCGACATTCTTCCCCTTCCCGGCCTTGCCTCTAGGCGAATCAAAGAAGCCGTCCAAGTCGGACTCTGTGTCTTCATCCGCTTCCTCGTCCTCCTCCACTTCGGTGTCGGGCTCGGGGAGGCCGTCGATGAAGACGTCCGTCTCAGCGCACTCCGCGACTTCGTACGCAATCAGCTTGCGCATGGCCACGCAGCTGGGGTCCGTCTCCCACTTGGAGTCATTGCGCTTCCCGCGGATGATCTCCATGTTCAGATTCTCGTACCAGGAAGCGATGCAGAGAAGCATCAAGTCGGCACCCGCCCGAGCTCCCGAGGCGCGCCATTTCTTCAGCTCGGCCTTAACATTCTGCAGCTTCAGAGCAAGGCCATCAATCGTTGTCGGCGCGGAATCTTCAGGCCAGAACAGCTTGTGGAGCGCGAAGCCGACGCGCACCAAGTCGGTGCCCACGCCGGCTAGGCGTTCGAAGTGCCCTTTCATCACCAGCAGGCTGTCCTCGATCTCGGCTCTGGTGTCCGAGGCCTCGCCCTTCTCAAGGCGAGCTGCTCGAGCCTTGGCCAAGGCTGGCGCGCAAGCAGACACGAGATCAGGGAAGATTTCTGCACAAAAGCAAGGGAGAAATTCAGTCACAGGAACCGAGAAGAGGCAGAACCGAGAAGAAAAGATGCAGAAAGGAGGAAACTTACTGTGAAGCTCGTGGCGCAGCTGCTGCAACTGGATTTTCCACTCCTCCTCATTGGAGATGTGCTTCTCCTCGAGCAAGCGAAGTCCGTCCAACTGAGTGAAGTACCCAGCATTGGATTTTTTCAGTGTTTCGCACTCCTGCTCGAGGGCTTTGATCTTGGCATTGAAAGTTGTCTCAGCCTTGGCTTTCTCGGCGATAACTCTGTCCCTCTCGGCACCAAGGTCGAGAGCATCTTTGAGGGCTTTCTGCAGCTGGAGTTGCAGCTGCTCCATCTCTGTAGTGTGGTCCTTCAGCAGCTCAACGGCCTGGTCGGACAGCCGCTGCTGCACTTCTTCAGGTTTGACGCAGTCTTGGTGTTCTTCAACAAACAATTTATGATCTTCTGAAAAGAGCAAAGCACGGTTAGCAGAGAAGCAAAGGAAACAGACACAAGGGCTAACCGAGTAGACGGAGGTTTACCTTCAAGCTTCTTGATGGTGTTCTCGGCATTCGCAACAAAGGTGCGACAGTTCTCGTGCTCGTCAGCCAGGGCCTTCAGTTTCCCTGCAGAGTAGAAAAGGTTAGCGCAAGAAAGCAGAAGCGGGCGTACCTTCCATCTCAGACAGCTTCAGAGTGCTATCCTTCGCATCCTTACCGGCTGCCTCCGCAGCTGCTTTCTCTCTTTCCAGTGCAGCAATTCACCTCCTGGCGATAGCATGATTCCAGAGAAGCTGGCGATGCAGACTGGTACGCTTCAGAACGCTATCCTGAGAAGCGAAAAGAAAACAAGTTAGACAGAGAAGTGAAGATTCAACCCGAGAAGGCGGCTACTCGGGAAAGCATCCGCCTACTCGGCCAGAATCTCGGGGACTGGGTGATGGTAAAGGAAAATGAAAACGGATAGGAGAGAAGAAAAATGCTACTCGGAGAGGACAAGTTAAGACTTACCGCGTAAGACTGCTCCAGATCTTCTGCATTCTTGCGGTGCACGAACATCTTGGTAGCAAGAGTAGCGGTGCTGGAGGAGACGGTCATGGGTTTGTAGCCCAAGTCCACCTTGTTCCAGTCGACCCGCATATGATCGATGTCGCCCAGGCCAAGGCCATGCCATTTTTCTGTGCCGAGAAGCTTGCTGTCCCACTTGGCATCGATGAAACCAACCAAGTCGAGTACCTGCTTGAGGCTCTGAGATGATATCACCTGATCTTGAGCTCCCCGAGAAGCAATGGAGACGGGGGCCGGGGGCCTGGAGTCTGTCGCTACGGCCTTCCTCCCTGTTGTGAGAGCAATCTTCCGGTCCTCGACGGAAAGGCCAATCTGGCGCTGTTGGCTGACCCTCACCATATAATCCGGGTAGAGGGCCTGATCGGCTACAGTGGCGGCGGCAGGAACTGCACTGGGGTTGCGGATAATCAACTGCTTGGACTGTCCAGTCGATGTCGGCGGCGGCATCTGCTCTGTAGCTCGCTTCATCGCCTTTTCTTTCTGAGCAGTTGACTTCTCGCTCTTCTGCTTCTCGGGCTTCTTCCCCTCAATCTTGGTCTTCGCCTTCTCGGCGGCCTCCTCCTCGGCTGCCTTTTTCTCAGCCTCTATCTTCTCGGCAGCTTCTTTCTCGGCTGCCCTCTTCTCGACCTCCTCCTTCAAAGCATCTAGGGCTTGTTGCCTGGCTTGGTCAGTTGGCGGTGCCAGGGGCGCGCTATCCGGTGCGCCAGTTGGCTGGGCGCTACTCGGTGCGGCGCCTGTTGGCGCGTCGCTCAATGGATAATGGCCTGTCATGGTGGCATCCGTCATGGTGGCATCTTCCACCCGCTGCTCGGCAGCGGGATTCACTTGGCCTGCAGCATCTGTGGTTGGCTGCTCCTGTTCAGCCTCTGGCCGCTCGAGGGCGGTGTTATCCTGCATCTCGTCGTCTTGAGTCTCCTCGGCAGTGTTGGCCGGAGGAGAAGGGGGTCTCTCCTGGTGGGCGGCAGTGTCCTGTGCTGCTGACTCCGCACGGGACTGCTTTTCTGAATCTGCTCCTTGAGCATCAGTGCTCTGTGCATTGGCGGTGTTGTCCTCGTCATCGTCGAGGTTGATAAGTGGCGCTGCTGGCTTCTTAGCCTGGTCAGGCGCGAGAGCAGCGTTCGCGTCCATGGGAGGTCTGCAGAGAAAAAGAAATTCAGAAATTAGAAGAGGATTGGGGAAAAATAACATAGTACGAGAAGGGAGACGACAGAGAAGAAACTTACGCGCTGGTGGAGGCGAGTTTTCGCCTTGGTCTCTTCACGACCTTCTTGGTCGCCTTCTCGGCCAGCTTCTTCTTCTTGGCGGGGGGCTCTACGGCACCGCTGCCAGTCCGCTTGCGAGTAGCGGGTGCAGCGACAGAAAGAGGGTTGACGACAAGGGCTTTATCGCCCTCGTTCTCGTTCTCGTCTTCGTCCTCATCCTCGTTCTCTTCATCAACATCATCTGCGGATTCAGAAAAAGAAGAGGAGCAAGTCAGAAACAACAAACAGTGGGTTGGTGCTTCTCGTGAACAAGCAAAGCAAGTGCGCAGTTACCTTCAAGTTCGTCCTCAGGCCAGTCGCGGAGAGACGTTTCAGCGTGCTGCCTCTCCATGGTGGGGGAACGAGGGAGGTTGATCTGGTCTGCGGTCTCAAAAGAGGCCTTGTCGTCCTCCTCACGGTCAGGAGACCAGTTGCCCTCGAAACGTTCACAGCTTTCCATACGCTGGCGATTGAGGACCTGAAGAGCGGAGAAGTGTCACAAGTTAGCCGAGTAGCAGGATGGTATCCTACTCGGATAGGCGTGCAAACACAAAGCACACTAAGCCTAAGTATTTTTACTGAGTGTTCTACTCGGAAAGGCGTGCAGGCACAAAGCACACTAAGCCTATACAACTCTACTAAGTACTCTACTCGGTACAGACTACGATCGCTAGTCGCGACGAGAAGAGGAAGTTTTCTACTCGGAATCCATATACAGAAAGCAGGGAAAGAAGAACGTACCCGCGGAATCGGCTTTGTACGGCTGAATGGGACGAACCCATACTGCCAATGCTCGGCGAGGCCCGTTGTCAGGATGGCCCTCGCGTGCTCAGGAACATCTGCGTTGTCGAGCTCGATGGTGGTCGTCCTGGTGCAGTCACGGGGGCCTCCCATGTAGCACATCAGATGGCAGCGTTCTTGCAGAGGCAGAACCCGTCTCTTGATCCAGCACGCCACTGGATCATCACTCTTGAGGCCTTCGTCGATTAGAGCGCCGAGCCGCGCCTCAATCTCCTTCACGTTGAGGTCGTTGGAGGGCTTCTCCTTCCAATTCTTCCCGGTGGGAGCACGGAGGCTCCAAGCGGGAAGATTGATTCTATCAGTTACCTGTCCTCCTTCGGTGGCGGGGATGTTCTTGACGTAGAGGAACGTCTTCTGCCACATCCGGACGGACTCCAACCCCTTGATACGGGGGTGATTGGTCCCCGACCGCTGCACCATCATGGCGCAGCCGGTGTCGGTTGCCCGTGGCACACCCGTGCCTTCCTTCTTCCCGGTGGTCTGCTGGCGGAGGTGGAAGTACTTGAGCCAGGTGTCCGTCGTTGGATGGATGCCGAGGAAGGCCTCGCACACCACGGCGTGGTAGGCGAGGAAGACGACGGCATTAGGCGGCACGTGATGCATTTGGAGGCCGAAGTGGTCGAGGAAGCGGCGGAGGAAGTCGGAGGCCGGCAGGCCGAAGCCGCGCTCGAAATGCGCCAAGAACACAACGTGCTCGCCCTCCTCCGGGGCAGGCACGAGCTCGCCCCTAGATGGCTGGCATTGAACACCAGGAGGAACCCTCCTAGTGTTCACAAGCTAGGCGCAGTCCTCGGCGGTGACGTGCGAGCCAGCCCAGCCGGCGCGAGACATGGTTGCGAGAAGGAGGGGTGGAAAGAATCGGAAGGATTTGATTGACTGGATTGGATTCGCGGCGGCGCAAAAGATTGCGCGGCGGCGGAGAGCTCGGCGGCGGAGAAGAACAGAGAGATGAAAGAGGAAAAGTGCGAGGAAGGAGAAAAGGAAGTTACCGGCGGGGGTATTTATACCCTCGCCTCAGGCTACCGTTAGCATCGGGGAAGTGGGATCGATCGTGGCGTGTGGTGGGATCTGTGGCCGGCTGGAAACGCACACAAGCGCGGGATGCGCGCGTAACGGCCGCAATTGATCCCACCACCAGATCGTGGCCTATTATTACTCTTGATGGGACGTGACGCGTGGTGGGCCCACTGCCTAGAAACCAGGCGCGTGGCACGTCGTGCCCTGGGCAACGAGACGACGGGGGCCTGAATGCTTGACACGTGTTCAGTTGCTGTGCGAGGGGCTGGATCGTGCTCTGCGCTGTAGAGGCTCAATTCAAGAAAATTCTCCAAGTCTTTTTACTCGGTCGCAGAGTAGAAGTCATCTGCTACGCGGAGGAGAGGAAACTTAAGGTACTATTCAGAGAGCTACTCGGAGGTTCTACACGGCATCTTGAGGTTCAAGGGCTATGTTGCAAACATTGGTTTTAAGCTGGCAGAGCCTAGTGAACGAGTTCGCTAGACTCAACCAGCTTCGGGGACTGCTGTCGGGGGGTTACCCCCGAGTAGGGTAAAGGCAAATGGTAAAGGCATCTTACAGAAGAGAGGTTTGGTCGAGTAGCCGACTACCCGGTACTCGCTACCCGGTCGACTGCTACTCGGTCTCACCTCAAGATGGCCGGAAGGAGATATCAGTCAAGTTACATCCATTCGAGTAGAAGAGTTGGCCCGAGTAGATTTGGCGGGAACCTACTCGGGCCAGAAAGTCAAAGGAGCCGTTCTGACACAGGATCCCGCGTATCCTGGGTCCGTACTTGGCAGTATTCGAACTACTGTTCATCTGGGACCGGCCTTCCTGACAGTGACAGCATGGAAGCAGGCCGTGGCAGGATAAGGGGGGCCTACTCTGTGTTTGGCACAATGATACCAGTCTGTCCCCTTGTTTTGCCCAACAACTTTCTAGATGCAGCCAAGATTAGGAACCAAAGCTGTCAGCGGGAACCCGGAAGAAGGACGATGTGCACACTATGTCGACACTTGTCCATGTTTGGACGTATCCGGCTGGGCGCCATGTATATAAGGTGCCCCGCCGCCTCCTGCGTGAGGATCGAGCACATCTTGACCTAGATCGAACCCTAATTCTTGACCTAGCTCTTGACCTAGTTCATCATCTAGAGGAGAGTGGCTACTCGGTAGCAAGAACTTTGTACTGTGGCTACTCGGTGAGATACCAAAATACACAAAGAAAGGCAGGAGTAGGGGTTTTACCTCCTCACGAGGGCCCTGAACCTGGGTAGATCGTGTTGTTTGCAGTGTTACTTCGTACCTCACGCGGCTACTCGTCGCGTGATCCCTCCCCGAGCACCTCCAGCGTCCTTCGTCCCCACATCTTTAGCCATCCCATGGCATCTGCCGTGACACCACCACGACAATAGTGCTAGGTTTGCATCCTCTGTTTTGTTTCTTTCTAAGTCATCTATTGCATAGTATATACTTAGGTCTTGGGGGCTGATTGCTTGAATAGCACAGTTGCAAACTCAGACCCGGCCACGATGCCATCAAGGTATGATGGTTGATTACTTGCAATAAGTACAGTCGCAATCTCACAACCTGGACAATAGAGCCAAAATTTTCTTGGCCTTTCTTGCTTAAGCTTGATGTGACTCGCAACAAAGTGGCGTGATTGCTAGCCTATAAATCCAATCAGTCATGATGCCCATGGGGACTTGGCTGACCCTGTTTTCATAGAGTTATAAGCAACATTGAGTATCCACGCGAAAGCCGGCTTACAGCAAAGGGGGTCAAAAGGGTCATCTAAACCACAAGTTATGTAGAGTAAAAAGCAAAAAGCCGGAAACTCACAGTATATTAAGCATAACTTCAAATAATCTTGTAGTCGGGGATTTAGCTGGACATGGAGATTTCTTAAGCCACAAACCCCCAGACGCCAAAATCCGAGTCTTGGGGACTTGGGGATTCAAGAAAGCAACAAATTACCTAGCTAATGAACTCAAAAAGTCTAAAATCCGAGTCTCGGGGACTTGGGGACTTAAGAAGCAAAGTTCATCCAGTCGAAAAATCTTAAGAACCGGAAACCGATTCTTGGGGACTTGGAAAGAAACTTGGCCTTACCCCAAAACCCAAAGATCGGCAGTTATTGCAACCAAGGTAGAAAAGCAAAAATAGGCAAGCTTAAGGCTGAAAAGCGCATATCAAGGTGGATGGCCGAAAGGACCATCAAAGCCATAAAAGTTTAAATGTGTTACAAACCAAGGGAGTGGTATCACAAGTGCACAGGCGCACTACCAAATAACAAGAGTATCAGGCATATTATAAAATTCCTATTGGCCGAATGAGTGTTTATGGGTGCAAACGATAAAACTTTACTCGGCATCCATAGCCGAGTCATCAACGGTAGCCTTGGCAGCCGGGTCTTTGGGGGTTCTCCTCTGTAGCCTTCCCTGCCTCTGTGTCCGGGTCAACCGCGGTATCAGCCCTAGCTGGAGGAGGAACAACTAGAGTGGACGTTGTCGGCACAGAGTCAGCCTCGGCCTTCTTCTTGGCAACTTCCTCCTTCCACCGGGCTAGCATATCAAAAGGAGCAGGGAGAGCAGAAGGTACCGGTTTGTCTTCAGCGTTGTACGGTGGGGTAAGCTTGTTCACATCAAGTTTCTAGGCAATCAAGCTGGCCGAGTGACGAATCTGAGTGTGGAGAGCTTTGAAGTCCTTTGCCGAGAATCGAGAGCCGTTAGTATTGAATTCGGGGAATCCGTTCACAAGCGTTGCCGGCTCAAGCCTAGGATAGTAGGCTTTGGCCAACGCGAGGCCACGGGTCACCCCAACCCCGCATGCTGACCGCTTCCAGTGATCGATCCAGGCAGGGATCGTCGAGCACGCATCGAGCATCTGGGATACGCCGCCATAAGCACCAGGACACTTCACGGCTTCAAGGGTCCACTTGGTCCCCACAGAAAACTGCCGGATAACCGCCTTCAGGGTCTTCAGTTTCTCTATATCATCTTCATCATCAACTTTGTCACCCGGACCTGCGGAATAAAGAGAAAAGTAAAGTGGTAAGACTCGGGTTATAAACCTTACAAAATGAGAAACCCGAATGATAATCAAGAGGTTAGGTTCGTTTACCAATTAAGGAGCTGTAAGTATCGGAAACAAATGTTGATAATTTTTTCAGCAAACCCTCTGTGTGATGGAGCTTCTTCTTGTATTTCTTGCAATCCTTGGAAAGGTCCTTCACCTCGTCCTCCAGCTCTTCCCGCAGTTTGGTCTCAGCCTGGAGGAGTTCGTTGGTTTTCGCCAACATCTCCTCCAACCGGGTCACGTAAGCCTGCAAAAACAGACAAGGAAAAATCAGTCGGCTGCAGGATAAAAGCCGAGTATGGAAGGTTACACAGCTATGGAAGTACCGAGCAAACTATATACAGTTCACTCGGAACTTGGGGACTAGATGAGTACGTAAATAATATCGGTTAAGTTACCTGATGCTCCGCCGCTAGGGACTCGAGAATATATTTTTCATTGGTTTTTAGAGAATAAAGTTCATCTAGCATCCCTTCAAAGTCAAGACCACTGAGGTTCGGCCTGGAGGAGCTAGGGTTCTGGTTACCCGGTGGCGGGGTCCTTTCCTGCTTCAGCGGGTCGACTCTGGCCGCCTGGGTGTTAGGAGCTGTGGCAGCCCTCTTTGTTCCCAGAAACTCGGCGTCAGCGTCAGCCGATTGATGTGTTGGCAGAGGAAACCCGGTTTCTGGGATAATGGGGTCATTCAGCTCTTCCTCTTCACCGCCAGATGCGGGCTTGGTAGCACTCTCCGGGTCTTCCATGGCCGGGTTATCGACGTGCATGTCCTCCTGGTCACTAAGTGAAACCTTGGCTCTGAGAAAGAAAAGGAAAAAAGTTAGTAAGTAATAGACAGAAGACACGGAAAATAAAGGTATATTGGCTAATAAGGGCAGCAAATTACCCGGTATTCACGACAAAGTCGGCCGGGAGATCGTTGCTGGACCCGGAAGATGCTGATAAAGAATCGGAAAGTGAGACCCGGAGTTGTCCGGCTAAGGGATGACTTGGAGATGGAAACTTTCGAGGAATATAGGCAGAGTAAGTGGAAGGAGTACCGGCTCGGCGAGCGGGTGACATGGGGATACCAGGATTAAGGGGATCGTCACCCGGAGAAGTCCGGGTTACCTGTCGCTTGGCTGGGCTTGCCTCCTTCAGAGACGATGTAGTGGTTAGTTGCCTATTAAGTTCGCACATATTGGCATAGGAGTATGGCTTGGAGGTCATGGATGAATACGTCACCTTGAAAGCGACTCTCCTAGTCTTCCTCTTTGCCCCAACTTCAGCTTCCGGCTCTGCCTCACTTTCTTCTGATTGAGTGTCGTCTTTGTCCTCTAGCGCTGATGAGTATGGAAATTCTCCACTCTTCCACTGATATTCAGCCAAAAGATGCGTCACAGGCTATGGCAAAAACGTGCAAATACATACCCCTAGTGCAAAAGCTGACGCGCATGAAATCCAGTCGGCATGCTTCGGAAATCACGATGGGGGAGTTGATGGACGCATGGAACAAACATTCCGCCACTGACACCACAGAAGAGGAGGTTGAGGACAAAAAGGCGAAGGCCAACGCAAACAATAATGGAAGACCCGGTAACGGGGCTGCACCGGGTAATAACGGGGGGAGTAATGGAAATAACCAGCACAAACGCCCGTATGAAGGAAACTCCGAGTTTGTTGCTAATACCGAGGCCGGGTTTGCAAGACCCAGGGTAGAAGGAAACTTTAACGGAGGGAACTTCAACGGAGGAAATTACCAAGGACCACCGAGGCCGGCTAACCATATAGAGGCCTTCAGGATGCCTTGTCCGCGTCACAATAGGAATGGCAAGCCGGCTAATCATTCGTTGGATCAATGCGTGGACTTACAGAGATGGAAAAACGAAGAGATACAGAAGGCCCTGCGAGGTGCAGGCCGGGGAGGAGGACCGGGTCCGGGTGGAAACCTGGGCAACGGACCACCCCCCGCTGGCAACGCAGGAGGTGGCAATCCGGGTAATAATCAAGGAGGCGCTAGAGATTTCCAAGCCAACCCAAAACAGCTAGGACAATATCACGTCCACACTACCGGGACTTCTAACAAAGAGAGAAAGATACTTAAAAGGGCCGTAAACTCGGTTTCTTCAGGTGTTCCGGGATACTTGAGATGGTCAGATCAGGAGGTAACGTGGAGCAGGAGGGTTCACCCGAAAACAATAGAACATCCGGGTGTGCTAGCTTTGGTGGTGGCACCGCAAGTCAATGGTTATGAGTTGAAAAATGTTTTGATGGATGGCGGAAGTAGCATCAATATCCTATACTGGGAAACCTTTCTACGCATGGGGCTCAAGGAGTCTCAGCTGCAGAAAAGTTCCACAGTTTTCCATGGAATTGTGCCGGGGCACTCGGCGTGCCCTGAAGAAAAAATAACGCTTGAAGTCGCTTTCGGAGAATCCAAGGATAATTTCCGAGTGGAATGGCTCACATTTGAGGTGGTGAAGTTGCACAGTCCTTATCACGCACTGTTTGGAAGGCCGGCTTACGCCAAGTTCATGGCCAGGTCGTGTTACGTGTACCTGCAACTAAAAATCCCGGGTCCTAAGCAGACCATCACTATACATGGAAACCGGGTTGTGGCAGCAGAGTGTGATGAAGGAGATGCGGCAATGGCAGAACAGGCTTGCAGGAAGGAAGAGCTCAAGTATTACAGGTCTCAGGTAGACCCGGAAGATAGAACGGCTTTGAAAAGACCGAATACGGAAGATGAGAGAGCAAAGTTTAAAGCGGCCCAGGACACCAAGATGGTGGATTTTGTCGAGGGTGACCCCTCCAAAAAATTTGCCATAGGTTCTAACCTAGGCAACAAGGAGGAAGAGGCACTTATAGAGTTTATCCGTGAGAATCGGGACGTCTTCGCTTGGATGCCTAGTGACATGCCGGGTATTCCGACCGAGTTGGCTGAGCACAGCTTGCACGTCGATCCCAAGTCCCGGCCTGTGAAGCAGGGTCTAAGAAAAATGAATGAGGAAAGGAGAAAGGCAATAGGAGCAGAGATAGCTCGGCTCCTGGCAGCCGGCTTTATCATGGAGGTTTTTCACCCGGAATGGCTGGCAAATCCGGTTCTAGTGCTGAAAAAGAACAACGAGTGGAGGATGTGCATAGCTTACACGAGTCTCAACAAGCATTGCCCAAAGGATCCGTTTGCCCTTCCAAGAATAGACCAGATCATAGATGTAGTGGCAGGAAGTGACCTATTTTGTTTCCTGGACGCTTATTCCGGGTATCATCAAATCAAACTCAAAAAGGAAGATTGGGAGAAAACGTCGTTCATAACCCCCTTTGGAGCTTTTTGTTACAAAACTATGACCTTTGGGCTGAAGAACGCTGGCGTTACGTACCAACGGTGCATTCCGAAGTGCTTTGAGGATCAGATTGGACGCAACGTCCACGCCTATGTTGATGATGTGGTGATTAAAACAAGGAAAGCAGAAACGTTCATTGACGACCTAAAGGAGACATTCAAGAATCTGAGAAGATATCAGATGAAGCTTAACCCCACAAAGTGCGTATTTGGGGTCCCAGTAGGAAAGTTACTCGGTTTTATTGTTTCCGAGAGAGGGATTGAGGCAAACCAGGAAAAGATCAAGGCCATCCAGAGCCTGAAAAAGCCGGAAGGCCTGAAGCATGTTCAGAAGCTCACAGGATGCCTAGCAGCATTAAGCCGGTTTATATCTAGGCTTGGAGAAAAAGCAATACCCCTATACCGACTCTTGAAGAAAACCGACAAATTCATATTTGACCAAGAGGCGGACGAGGCATTTGAAGCTCTGAAAAAGCAGTTATCTGAGGCACCGATTCTTGCAGCGCCGGGTCCTTAAGAGCCCATGTTGTTATACGTTGCGGCCGGGCCCCGGGCAGTTAGTGCAGTGGTTGTAGTTGAGAGCAAGGAGGATGGAAAGGATCATCCGGTACAAAGGCCAGTTTACTATGTGAGTGAGGTATTATCGGAAGCAAAGCAGCGTTACCCGCATTGGCAAAAGCTAGTTTTTGTGGTCTTCATGGCCAGCCGGAAATTGAAGCCGTACTTTCAGGAACACCCCATAACGGTGGTCAGCTCTATACCATTGGCAGATATTATCAGAAATCTGATGCGACAGGCAGAATAGCCAAGTGGGCCATTGAGATGGGAGATTATCATATCAACTACGAGCCTCGGTCTGCAATCAAGTCTCAGACCTTAGCTGATTTTATCAATGATTGGACTCACACAAGCATGCCCATAATGATGCCAAGTTCCGAGTCTTGGGTGATGCACTTTGATGGTTCCAAGCAATACGAGGGATCAGGAGCTGGGGTGGTACTCACATCACCAAAAGGAGACAAGTTGAGTTATGTGTTGCAGATTCACTTCGATTGCTCTAATAATGTGGCCGAGTATGAGGCTCTATTACACGGACTGAGAGTAGCAAAGGAGATGAATATCAGGCGAATAAGGTGCTATGGAGACTCGGATCTTGTGGTACAGCAGGTCTCAGGAACCTGGGATAGAAAGGATGCAACAATGGCAGCATATCGCAGAGAGGTAGACATGGTAGCCGGATCTTTTTCCGGGTATCAGGTGGAACACATTGATAGGTGAAAGAACGAGGCAGCAAATGCGCTCGCAAGACTCGGCTCGCGTCGAGAGCCGGTTCCGCCCAATATCTTTCTAGACGAGTTATGGCGGCCCTTAGTCGAAACCGAATCTGAAGAAGAGGTGGCTAACCGAGACCGGATTTGGAGTTTGTGGCTGCAGTGCGTGCTATTCCCGAGTGGACGGAGCCGTTCTTGGCTTACCTGTCACGGGGCGAGTTACCATCACAGGAAGTTTTGGCCAGGAAAATCCTAAGACGAGCGAAGGGCTATTCTATAATTAACGGTGAACTTTATAAGAGAAGTGTCGCATGTGTCTTTTTGCGCTGTGTCACCCTAGAGGAAGGCCGACAGATTATGAGGGAGATTCACGAAGGTGATTGTGGGCACCATGCCTCCACAAGGTCCCTGGTGGCTAAAGCATATCGACACGGTTTCTTCTGGCTCACGGCTTTGACGGATGCGGAACGATTGGTAGCAAGATGCGATGGATGTCAAAGGTACGCTCGCCAAACCCATGTGCCGGCTATGGAGTTGCGAACAATCCCACTGACTTGGCCGTTTGCGGTTTGGGGTACGGATATGGTGGGTCCCTTTCACATGTCTCCTTGCAAAAAGACTCATCTTTTGGTGGCTATTGATAAGTTTACTAAATGGGTCGAAGTCATGCCAGTCACGAATTGTGAAGCGGCTATAGCCGTCAAATTCTTGAAAAAGATCATCTATCGGTTTGGATATCCCCACAACATAATAATAGATAATTGAACCAACATGTCCTTAGGTGAGATGGAAAAGTTTTGTGGAAACAATGGCACCTGCCTTGATGTAGCCTCAGTAGCCCATCCACAAGCTAATGGACAAGTGGAGAGGGCAAACCAGGAGTTACTTCGTGGGTTGAAACCACGACTACGAGTCCCATGCCTCAGAGCTGCTGGAGCATGGGTAGAGGAGTTACCATCAGTGGTTTGGAGAATTAACACTACACCTAACAGATCTACTCAGATGACTCCGTTTTTCATGGTTTATGGTGCAGAGGCAGTTCTTCCGAGTGACATTATCCATGACTCGCCCCGAGTAGCAGCTTATGTTGAAGTGGAGAACGAGAAGACCCGGCAAGACGTTGTGGACATGTTAGAAGAGCACAGGGAGCAAGCTTTGGAGCGATCAGCTATATATCAACAGGATTTGAGGCGGTATCACAGTCGCCGAGTCAAAACCCGGGACTTCCAGGAAGGGGACCTGGTATTGCGCTTAGTACAAGCAAACGAAGGAAGCATAAGTTATCTCCACCATGGGAGAGCCCGTTCATCATAAGCCGTAATCTGCACAATGGATCATACTACTTGATAGATGCGAGGGAAGAGTCGGATACTATCAATGACACCGCCCACACCACTTCATCTATGCAAGAACGAGAAAGACCATGGAACGTGGCTCAGCTGCGTCCCTATTACACTTAGCATAGACTAAATTTGCAAGTTGAAATACACGATGTAACAGGCAGCGGGTTTCAGACGCACTCTTTTCCTATCCAGGGTACCTAAGGGGACTGGAGGGTTTTTAATGAGGCGGCCTGCTGACCTAACCTTTCTATATCAATAAAGAGATGGTTAAATCATTATGGTTATTGCTTTTCTTGCATTTTCTTCTTTTGCATATCCTTTTTATATCTAATTATGATCTACATCAGGTAAGTACGTCACATTTAATTAGTTATAGTTTCCGAGTCATGAGAAATATAGTGCTAGGTTTGCATCCTCTGTTTTGTTTCTTTCTAAGTCATCTATTGCATAGTATATACTTAGGTCTTGGGGGCTGATTGCTTGAATAGCACAGTTGCAAACTCAGACCCGGCCACGATGCCATCAAGGTATGATGGCTGATTACTTGCAATAAGTACAGTCGCAATCTCATAACCTGGACAATAGAGCCAAACTTTTCTTGGCCTTTCTTGCTTAAGCTTGATGTGACTCGCAACAAAGTGGCGTGATTGCTAGCCTATAAATCCAATCAGTCATGATGCCCATGGGGACTTGCCTGACCCTGTTTTCATAGAGTTATAAGCAACATTGAGTATCCACGCGAAAGCCGGCTTACAACAAAGGGGGTCAAAAGGGTCATCTAAACCACAAGTTATGCAGAGTAAAAAGCAAAAAGCCGGAAACTCACGGTATATTAAGCATAACTTCAAATAATCTTGTAGTCGGGGATTTAGCTAGACATGGAGTTTTCTTAAGCCACAAACCCCCAGACGCAAAAATCCGAGTCTTGGGGACTTGGGGATTCAAGAAAGCAACAAATTACCTAGCTAATGAACTCAAAAAGTCTAAAATCCGAGTCTCGGGGACTTGGGGACTTAAGAAGCAAAGTTCATCCAGTCGAAAAATCTTAAGAACCGGAAACCGAGTCTTGGGGACTTGGAAAGAAACTTGGCCTTACCCCAAAACCCAAAAATCGGCAGTTATTGCAACCAAGGTAGAAAAGCGAAAATAGGCAAGCTTAAGGCTGAAAAGCGCATATCAAGGTGGATGGCCGAAAGGACAATCAAAGCCATAAAAGTTTAAATGTGTTACAAACCAAGGGAGTGGTATCACAAGTGCACAGGCGCACTACCAAATAATAAGTGTATCAGGCATATTACAAAATGCCTATTGGCCGAATGAGTGTTTATGGGTGCAAACGATAAAACTTTACTCGGCATCCATAGCCGAGTCATCAACGGTAGCCTTGGCAGCCGGGTCTTTGGGGTTCTCCTCTATAGCCTTCCCTGCCTCTGTGTCCGGGTCAACCGCGGTATCAGCCCGAGCTGGAGGAGGAACAACTGGAGTGGACGTTGTCGGCATAGAGTCAGCCTCGGCCTTCTTCTTGGCAACTTCCTCCTTCCACCGGGCTAGCATATCAAAAGGAGCAGGGAGAGCAGAAGGTACCGGCTTGTCTTCAGCGTTGTATGGTGGGGTAAGCTTGTTCACATCAAGTTTCTCGGCAATCAAGCTGGCCGAGTGACGAATCTGAGTGTGGAGAGCTTTGAAGTCCTTTGCCGAGAATCGAGAGCCGTCAGTATTGAATTCGGGGAATCCGTTCACAAGCGTTGCCGGCTCAAGCCTAGGATAGTAGGCTTTGGCCAACGCGAGGCCACGGGTCACCCCAACCCGGCATGCTGACCGCTTCCAGTGATCGATCCAGGCAGGGATCGTCGAGCACGCATCGAGCATCTGGGATACGCCGCCATAAGCACCAGGCCACTTCACGGCTTCAAGGGTCCACTTGGTCCCCACACAAAACTGCCGGATAACCGCCTTCAGGGTCTTCAGTTTCTCTATATCATCTTCATCATCAACTTTGTCACCCGGACCTGCGGAATAAAGAGAAAAGTAAAGTGGTAAGACTCGGGTTATAAACCTTACAAAATGAGAAACCCGAATGATAATCAAGAGGTTAGGTTCGTTTACCAATTAAGGAGCTGTAAGTATCGGAAACAAATGTTGATAATTTTTTCAGCAAACCCTCTGTGTGATGGAGCTTCTTCTTGTATTTCTTGCAATCCTTGGAAAGGTCCTTCACCTCGGCCTCCAGCTCTTCCCGCAGTTTGGTCTCAGCCTGGAGGAGTTCGTTGGTTTTCGCCAACATCTCCTCCAACCGGGTCACGTAAGCCTGCAAAAACAGACAAGGAATCAGTCGGCTGCAGGATAAAAGCCGAGTATGGAAGGTTACACAACTATGGAAGTACCGAGCAAACTATATACAGTTCACTCGGAACTTGGGGACTAGATGAGTACGTAAATAATATCGGTTCAGTTACCTGATGCTCCGCCGCTAGGGACTCGAGAATATATTTTTCATTGGTTTTTAGAGAATAAAGTTCATCTAGCATCCCTTCAAAGTCAAGACCACTGAGGTTCGGCCAGGAGGAGCTAGGGTTCTGGTTACCCGGTGGCGGGGTCCTTTCCTGCTTCAGCGGGTCGACTCTGGCCGCCTGGGTGTTAGGAGCAGTGGCAGCCGTCTTTACTCCCAGAAACTCAACGTCAGCGTCAGCCGATTGATGTGTTGGCAGAGGAAACCCGGTTTCTGGGAAAATGGGGTCATCCAGCTCTTCCTCTTCACCGAAAGATGCGGGCTTGGTAGCACTCTCCGGGTCTTCCATGGCCGGGTTATCGACGTGCATGTCCTCCTGGTCACTAAGTGTAACCTTGGCTCTGAGAAAGAAAAGGAAAAAGTTAGTAAGTAATAGACAGAAGACACGGAAAATAAAGGTATATTGGCTAATAAGGGCAGCGAATTACCCGGTATTCACGACAAAGTCGGCCGGGAGATCGTTGCTGGACCCGGAAGATGCTGATAAAGAATCGGAAAGTGAGACCCGGAGTTGTCCGGCTAAGGGATGACTTGGAGATGGAAACTTTCGAGGAATATAGGCAGAGTAAGTGGAAGGAGTACCGGCTCGGCGAGCGGGTGACATGGGGATACCAGGATTAAGGGGATCGTCACCCGGAGAAGTCCGGGTTACCCGTCGCTTGGCTGGGGTTGCCTCCTTCAGAGACGATGTAGTGGTTAGTTGCCTATTAAGTTCGCACATATTGGCATAGGAGTATGGCTTGGAGGTCATGGATGAATACGTCACCTTGAAAGCGACTCTCCTAGTCTTCCTCTTCGCCCCAACTTCAGCTTCCGACTCTGCCTCACTTTCTTCTGATTGAGTGTCGTCTTTGTCCTCTAGCGCTGGTGAGTGAGGAGCATTGTCGGAAGGAGGAGAAGTTTGGTCTAATAGGCTAACAAAGTATTCATTGAGCAGAGACCCGGAATTACCTTTATCGCTATCAGTCGGCTCTTCCTCCTCCTCCGAGTTTTCAGAAGGGGGAGGGGTGACAATCTTCCAGAATGCGTCAGTTTCCTGAGTAAGAAACGCAGAGATAAAAGTTAGTATCCGTACATAAGAAGTATCAGTCGGAATAAAGGGTGATAGCCGGTTCTTACTGGAGGAGCCGGGTTAGAGCGTGTAAAAGGGCCGAGTCCTGAGATGCTCTTGATGACATCAACTCTCTCAGCCAAGAAATTCTTCATGGTCTTATTTACGTCCGCGGCCGGGTAATATTTCTCCGAGTATCGGAGAGAGTCGGTGACGTGCCCGGAGTAATCACACATGAGCTTGGGCCGAATGCTGTTTGGCTGGATCCGGCAGCTGACCCAGGTTTTTATCAAGTTAAGCCCAATAAGTCCTTCGGCTGATAGCACGGAAAGTTTGTGGAGAAGGGGCTAGATAGACTGTCTATCGGCCTCGGGTGCTAAGGAATTTAGGCTATCGGAAAGAGAAAGGATATCATCAGAGAAACCCGGCAAAGGCTTTTCGCCGGGTAAGGACGCGTCTCGGCAGTAGAAAAATGTCTTCTGCCAATGCTTCACATGACTGTGAAGACTGAGAGTCGGCATCAGAGAATTTTTACGTCTCTGAATCGAAACCCCTCCACAAACTAGGAGGGGCCCGTCCGTGCTCTCCCGGCAGGGTTTGCATTGGAACAACTCTAAAAATAAAGCGAGATTTGGGGGAATGCATAGGTAAGCTTCATAGAGGACTATGAAGTGGCAAATATTTAACATGGAGTTCGGGCCGATATCAAATACCCGGAGCTTATAGTGGTCTAATAAATCCCGGAAAAAAGGGTGACCGGGGGGGGGGGGGCGGAAACCCCGGATCACGTGCTCAAGGAATATGATTACCTCATTCGGACCTGGTGAAGGCCGGGTTTCTTCACCCGGCGTCCTCCAGTGGATGTCCGCCTCTGCGGGCAAGACCCCAAACTTGGCTAGCTTGCCGAGTTTCGCCTTGGTGAAGTCGATTTCGCCCAATTGGCGGAAATCGACTGACCCGACTTTTGCTTTCCAGCCGGGTTTTTGCCCTTCAGCTTGGCACTAGCTTTGGGTGCCATGGAGTGTAGATCTAGATGGAGTTAAAATGCAAGTAAGTAGGGTTCCAGGAATTTGAGGGACGCAACTAATTGATACAGCAGGAGAAGAGAAAGATAAACAACTAAGTGCTTGCAAGAGATACGGAAAATAGATCTAGCTAAGAACAATTGCGGAAAAGTGTGAGATTGGGAACTGCGAAGGCACACCTAGCTAGTGGAGCAATGGCGGATAACTACAAGTGAGATTCAAGCCAAAATACTAGCGCAAGATTGGAAAGAAAAGGAATCTAGATCTAATGGCCAAAGGAATTTACCGGGATGATATGTTGACGGGGATGCGCGGCGGCGGCGATTCGTGGATGACGACGAGCGCGGCGGTGGCGATTCGCTGGCGGAGACGGCCTGTCTCGAGAGCTCTGATGGCGTGGATTGAGATACAAGTGGATCCACTGGCGGAGGCGCGGGCGGCGACCGGCGGTGAGCCTGGTGGCGCTGACGTAGTCCTGGCGTGCGTGAGCTTGGTCTTGGGCTTGTGGGCGCGGGGGCGGAGCGAGAGGAAGAAGATGAGGGGAAATGGCCGTTGGAATTTTAGGGTTGACCCCCTGGGGCCAATTTATAGGCGCGGGGGAACCCTAGGGTTTGGGCGGTAAGTTGAGCAAATTTCGGATAAGATTGATCCGGCCCGGAAATTTGGGGATAAGGATCAAGGTAATTATTGTGAGATATCCGGATAAGATTGAGGCGGATTTAAGGTGTATTACTCGGATTGGCCGATAGAGACACGAATGCCGGGTCATGCCATGTTTCCTTGGAGTGTTAACACGGGAAATGATGCCTTGGCTCGGAGAAAACCGGGTTATTATATGGACCGCCCAAAGCGCATGCCTGGCTATAGTTAAAGCACTCTAACTTGGTATATTATGAATTTGAATGTTTATTGCTTTGCAGGGAATAGCGTGCGCATCATGGTTGATCCCAAGATGCCCAAGCTATTCTGGGGGCTACTGTTGGGGGGATGGTAACCCGGCAGGCTTATGTCTAGGTGAAACCCGGCCCGAAGGAAATCATGCAAGACCCGGCCCAAGGTGGAGGAGTTTCTAGAAGGCCCAAGAGGGAGCGTGGATCTTGTAACCCGTACCTTGGGAGCCAAGATTAGGAAAGCTAGGGTTATGTGTGTATTCCGGGTAGGGTTCAGGGTATGTCTTGTATAAGAAGCCAGAGGTCCGGGTAATATATAAACCGGTTCCTGGAACAGAGAGACCAAGAGTTTTCCAGCTATTCGAGTATTCCAGTAGCCTAGATCGGAGACTCAGCGACATTACAGCCCGAGCTACCAGGTCACCACATAACATGATTTCCCCTGAGCTAAACCCTCTCCCAAACACCAGAGTCGATTTGCCCCAAAGTAAGTTACCCATGGTAACGTCTGCCGTGATTATCCCACGACAAGTTGGCTTGTGATGTACTGTATTTTCTGTTTACCATTCGTTGACATAAGCATACACTTCTCTGAAAATATAGCCACTCCTCCACGGTATGTGATTGTTGGCAGGCACCCGAGGATTCGATTAACCATGGTTTGTGACAGATGGTTGGGAGGAGTGTCAAGTTTTTATACCTCTGTTTAATAAAATAAAAGATCTAGCACATGAGTGATCCATGCTTCCCTCTATGAAGGGCCTTTCTTTTAATTTTACGTTGATTCTCCATCTTCTAACTTTATGCACAATTGAGAGAGCATTTTTTCCATTCTGAGTTTTATGTGCATTTGTCCCATAAACATTATTAATCGGTTCATGATGTGTTATTGCTTGTTCTCTAATTATTTGTTCTAGTCTTCCTCATGAACTTTGAAGGTGTCCTAGCATTTATGTTTTGCCCCACTCTTAAGGACTAGCGAAATATCACTTTGACATGTTCTCTCTATACTTGAAACAAACGTATATCTTTCTTTGCATTGTTATTCATGCTATTTTATTTGAGTTACTTCTCATGATGCAAAGTGATTGCTATGCTTTATTATTAAGGTTTTATTTATAATGCTTGTGTTAAAGTTCTATGATCTCAGCTTACTTATGCTTTTACATTATTGATAATCAAGTTTATCTTGGTAGCATGTCACCTCATAAATTATTGTGTTTTTATCGTTTAACTACTCGAGGACGAGTATGAACTAAGCTTGGGGATGTTGATACTACATAAACGTATCCTTAATTTCTGATGTTCCATGTTTTTTTCTTATTGTTTTGCCACATGTTTGTTATACACTTTATGTCATTTTTATCGATTTTTCGGACTAACCTATTGACAAGATGCCACATAGCCAGTTCCCTGTTTTCTGCTGTTTTTAGTTTCAGAAAAGTTGTTCTGGAAATATTCTCGGAATTGGAAAGTTCGAAGCCCAGAAGTCTTAGAATTCCCGAAGGTTCCACAGAGTCCCAAAGAGACCCGGAGGGGGGGCCTCAGGGGGCCCACACCATAGGGCGGCGCCCCTCCCTTGGCCGCGTCGGGGTGGGTGGTGTGGGGCCCCTAGGGCTCCACCGCCTTTGCCCTTTCGCCTATATAATCCCCCCGAGACGTAAACCCTAGAGATATACCACTTTTACCCGAGAAACACCCGAGGCCGCTGTCACTGTCATACCGAGATCGGGAGGGTTCTGGAGATCTCCCCGGCACCCTGCCGGAGGGGGAAATCATCGCCGGAGGGGTCTACACCACCATGCCCTCCTCCGAAGTGATGTGTGAGTAGTTCTTCCCTGGACTACGGGTCCATAGCAGTAGCCAGATGGTTGTTCTCTCCACTTTGTACCTCATGTTTAGATCTTGTGAGCTGCCTAACAAGATTAAGATCATCTTTATGTAATGCTACATGTTGTGTTTGCTGGGATCTGATGAATGTTGAATGCTATGTCTTCTGATTATCGATCTATCATGTTATCTTCATGCTCATGTTATTTATGATCTTGCATGCTCTCCATTATTAGTAGATGCTCTAGCCAAGTAGATTCTAGTAACGACAAGAGGGAGTATTTATGCTCGATAGTGGGTTCATGCCTCGTTTTCATCTGTGCTCAAGTGACAGAAACATGACGGATGGAGGATGTGATGTTGCCATTAGGGAGAAAACAACAATGCTTTGTCTAGGGATGATGTTATTGCTTACATTATACACTTTGCTTACTGCAATTATCTGTTGATTGCAACTTAATACCCACGTTCGTTCGGATGATATTTGAAGGGTGGATTTTTAGTCAATTATCCAGTTGGATAACGGTCTATGTATTTTGTTGTAATTCCCGCATGAATCACATAGTAATCTTTATGTCTTGCATATGCACTATGGTGCAGCCTTCATTTCTGTCAATTGCCCAGCTGTAATTTGTTAACCACACAAGTTATTTATCTTTCTCGGAGAGACACCCCTAGTGAACTGTGGACCCGGTCCTTCTTCCTCATACTGATAAAACACCAACTGCTTTCATGCTGCTCTCATACTGTTCCTACAGTTTTCCACACCATACGTTTAACCTATTTGTGTTCAGCAAAACCGGTGAGATTGACAACCTTACTGCTTTGTTGGGACAGAGTGATTTGATTGTGTTGTGTAGGTTCCACGCTGCTGCTGAACTAGTAGTGCGACCTGCCACCTCAGCTACATCAACCTTCAAAGATTGCTTGTCCTTCTATTGGTCGATTCAACCTTGGTTTCTTTTTTGAGGGGAAACTTGCTGCTACACTCTTGGGGTTTACCAACGAGGGTGTCAACTACATGCCATCAGTGGGCCCTACCATTTTATTGGGTGTTCCTTGGGCCTAATCTATCACATCCAAGAAATTAGATCCACTTTGCTACCCCCTTCTGGCTCACGTAGAGGGGCTAGATCGGCAATTCCGCCTTTTTCTCGAGCGAGCATAGGGTTTCTCCGAAGAGGGGCTCCGGAGCGTCTGAATCCCACCCAAGCCTAGGGTATGCCATAACATGTGTGTTATAGTGTGGCATGGGTCTTGTATTCCCAATATTCCCTCACTCTCAGATTCTCTCTCGCGGGTTCCAGGACTACTCAGAGCCCGAAACTCCCGGATCGGGCGAAACGGGGTAATCTTTCCAATAGGTGGGCCCTACCATTGTCTTTGGTGTTACTTGGTCCTAAACTAACACAAGCAAGCAATTAGTTCCACTTTGCTACCCCTTTTCGGCTCACGTAGAGGGTCTAGAACGACAATTCCATCCTTTTTCTCTAGCGGGCCTAGGGTTTCTCCGGAGAGGGGCTCCAGAGCGTCTTAATCCTACCCAAGCCTATGGTATGCCATAAATTGTGTGTTAGAGTGTGTGTCATGGGTCTTGGATGCCCAAGATGTCACGACCCCGGACCCAAAGGTATACATACTGTTATGCGCTCCTAGTCACGGACCCACAAGGGCTTCAGGGTTACCAACCCCGGCCGCAACAAACAACGACAAGCAGACCGGATACATCGGCACGCAGGACGGATCACCATGGTACTACTATTCCTTGTGTCCATGCTAGTCATAAGAAAATATGCATATCAAAGCGTCCACGAATCGTATGAAACTGAAGGAACCAGACCAAAGCTATATAGAGATGCTATGTGACCAAAGCTATACTAAGGCTTGGTAACCCCAGTAACTGTCGATTGTTGCTGCACTTTCTGTACACATAGCATCTCTGTATAGCTTTGGTCCGGTTCCTTCAGTTTCATACGATTCGTGGACAATTTGATATGCATAGTTGGTTATGACTAGCATGGACACAAGGAGTAGTAGTACCATGGTGATCCGTCCAGCGTGCCGATGAATCCGGTATGCCTGCCGTTGTTTGTTGCGGCCAGAGTTGGTAACCCTGAAGCCCTTGTGGGTCCATGACTAGGAGCGCATAACAGTATGTATACCTTTGGGTCAGGGTCGTGACAAGTCATGGTATCAGAGCAGGACTGACTGTAGGAAAACCTTGCTGCTTGGTCGATGTTGAGTCTAGAGTTTGTGAAAACTACTTTGAAACTTCAAATGGACTGTGAAAATCTCTTTAGGATTCTTTTTACTCCTTATCTGGTATCGCTCTAATTCTGGGTCACCTTACCTGTTTTGAGTTGAATAGGTTCTAGTCCTTTCCATCATAATCTCTCAGAGTTGTTCGAACTCCACACTCCTATGTTCTTAAGTTTCAATTACAGAATCTCGAGATTTCCTTTTCATCTCGAATGTATCCGTTATCCCCTGCTCATATTCTTTCGGAGCTATATATGGCTTCTGAAAGATTCTTCGTGATTGCTATTTGTAGTGTCCTTCAAGGCGCTAAGATAGTAATTACTCCTCTCTTCGGGTTTCCAACCCTCGGACTTGAACGGAAGGTCCCGGAATGTGCTGGATTGAAGTGTGTTGAATCATCTAGTTTAATCATGTAATGTGCATGCTACCAGCACAGGATGCTGACCTTTACCCCAAGTTCCGTTTCTTTGGATCCTGAGGAATCTGTTCCACCTCAGGGTGGCTAGGCAATTCGAACTCTCATAGCCATAGGCTTTCTCTTGGAACCAAAAAGGGACCACAACAAGGGTGTCCCTTATGATTCCCATATCTTTGTTTTTGACTCGGTTATACCTCTCTTTTTAGCATGGGCTTTACAAATGCGTATTACCCTTTGCATTCACCGTGATCTCTGGATTTTCCGGAGCATGTTCTTAATCTTTAGTTGCTTTCCTACCTTTGTCTATCGTGTGGAAATAAAGATGCATATGTGTGTTGGAGTCTTCCAATGCATTTACCATTGTATTCCGTCGGAACATTCCACTTTGGGATGTCACGAGAAACAAACTCCAGTACCTTGTTCATCTCAAGGAGCAGGTCAAAGTTTTGTAATTCATAGATTGAAGAAGTTTTATCAGCTTCTCTATTCTAATCCACCTTCGAGTATTGTAACATCCCAAGTATGAAAAATAGCCATTAGAATGTTTGCTCTCTGTTATTTTATGTTTTGCATCATGGCATCATGTTGATTGCAATTGTTTTGCTTGTTTTCCTTTTGTTTTCCTCTGTTTTCATTTGTTTTCCAACTGTTTTCCTTTGTTTTCTATTTGAATTTCAAACTAAAATTCAAACCTTTTGTTTCATCCTTGTGATGTTACAATTTCCAAAATCATATTTCAAATAAAAACAACCAATTGTTTCCATTAAAAGTTGTGATTCCAAAGCTATTGATTTGTTTCTAACAAAAATTCATCTAATACCAAAAACATTTGAAATTCCAAACCAATTTCCAAATGCCTTGTTCATACTTGTTATGTTACAAATTTCCAAATAAAAGTTTCAATTAGAACAACTAGTTGTTTCTATTTAAATAGAACCATTAACTTGTTATTTCTATTTAATAACTCATTTGAATCAATTCACATTCAAATTCAAATCACATTGTCCAAAACAGCAACCATGTTGATCTTATAAAAATTGCAACACAATTATTAATCATATGCTTCCAATCAAAATTATTTGACCACCCCATTTAAAATTGGTTTGCAATAATCAGTTAATCTCAAAATCATTTAAATTGGAATCAAATTTCAAACAGCACCCAATTGGAAAATTATGGAAATTACCAAAACAATTCCAATCTTTTTGTTCCATTTAAACACTAATGTGCACCCTAGTTAAAATCTTGTTTTCTATAATGCACTTAATAATAAAATTCATCCCAATTTGATTTAAATTACAAACAGCACCATAAGTCAATTAATTTGAATTTCCAAATTTGCATTTGGTTGCCAATCCATTAAAAAGCTAACCCAAATTTTTCTAATATTTTTGCCAACCCCAAAACCCTCTTTTTCTTCCTAAACCTTTTCTGCAAAAAAAAATAATAAAACAGAAGAAATAATAAAAAGAAAACGTTCACAGAGGGGGAGAGAAACGAAGCCCAGCCCAACCTACTACCTTTGGGCCCATACCCCCTTCCCCTTGTCGTCTTCCTCCCCCCTGTCGTCATCTTCCTGTACGACTCCATCACCACCGATCGATCACCTCCTCCCCCCTCCAGATTGCAGCCGTACAAGCTCCTCCCCACCATATAACCACCTCCCCTCTGCCTGCCCTAGCCAAACCCTAACCTCTCCTATCTCTGCGCCGCCATTTTCCCTTGCTTCCCCCCATCTCCCAGTTTCTGAACCCTGAAACCTGCATGCGCGAGTTACAGAGGGCGGTGAGCTCGCTGCCGCCCCGACCACCACGGTCACCTCGGGGCTTAGCCGTCGTTGGGAATGGAACCGGGGAGTGGTCCTCGTCGGGTTTGGTGAAGGCGCTGTGGTCCGAGGAGGCTCCGGGCGGCCGCGGCGTCGAGGTTCTCCGCCGGCCAACTCCCTGTCCGCCCACGATCTCCTGCCCCGACCGCCTCCCTGCCGCTCGAGGTGAGCACCTCGCCTCCCTCGATCCCTCTCCCCCTCGTCCCTCCTCCCGCAGCACAAGCATCGCACCCCACCCCCGCGCACACGGCGCCCCACGGCCGCGGCAGCGACCGCTGCCGGCGACCAGCCCCGCTTCTGTCCGCTCGTGGGTTCAGTAACTTTCCGATTGCAGTTGCAGAAACTACCGCGAGCCTAAACCTCATACCCCCCGCATCCCCTTCTGTGACAAACCGAACGCACCAGCCCTACTGGCAGCAGCCGCGTGCAGCGAGCCAACAAATCGCGAGTTCAAGTCCCGCACCCCCCACCTTTTCTGCCTTTTATTCCGAATTAAGTTCAGTTCAATCTCTGAACCTTAAGCCCCCTCGCCCCCTTGTTCTGTCAACAGAGCAGCAGCAGCCCAGTTGGTGTGTTCCCTTGTGCGCACGCCCCAGGGGAGGGGTTCGAGTACCCCCTCCCACAATAAAACCAATTCTTTTTTTTCCATTTGTTTTGGTACTGCACAAACCCCAGAATCACATCCATGCCCCTGGTAATTATTTCTAGCCCTGTAAAAATATTTTCCAAGTCCCTAGATGAATTAAAAATGGCAGATTGCACCCTAAAATTGTAAATTGCATAACTAATTCATCTTAACTCCAATTTTAACTTTTTAAATATGTTTTCTGTGCCAAATTGAATGTTCTATCCAAATATAAAATTTGTTTACTGTTTTGAATATTTTAAATTGGTGAAACATTTGAATTCTTGTTTAAATCACTTAATTTTGCAAAATTCATAACTTGGTCATAAAAATTCCAAATTCCACAAACTAAATATGTTTTCCAATCAACTTTTCATGTACTTTCCAAATATAAATTTTGTTTGCTGTTTTGAATAATTTAAATTGCTGAAAACAACTGTTTCTTGTTTATTGCATTTAAAATTGCCAACATAATAACTTGCTCATTTTAAATCCAATTTCAACAAATGAAATATGTTTTCCATGCAAAATTAAACCACCTTTCCAAATATAAAATTTGTTTCATGTTTTGAATAATTAAAATTGGTTAAATAATTTAAACCTTGTTTAATTCATTTAATATTGCTAAATTTATAACTTGATCAAAACAAATTCTTTTGGGACATATAAAATATGTTTTCAAACCATCAAAGCATAACCTTTTCAAATATGAACTTCACTCAATGTTTTGCACAAATAAAAACTCAAATAAGTTCATGTTTGAATTAAATTCATTTAATTCTTGCTTAAACTTGTTTAATTCCTAAATAATTTATTTGGAATCCTTTTTCAACAAGTGAAACATGTATTCCAATTAAAATCTTGTGTTATTTCCAAATATAAACTTTGTTATCTATTTTGAACAATTAAAATTGGTGAACACAACAAATTCTTGTGTGGCACCTTTAAGAAACCAAAATTCCAAAACTTAATGAATGAATTTCCAAACTTGGTAAACCTTATTTCCATTTGGTTCTATTGTTGTTATTTTGCTGTTTTCCTCATCCATGCATCATGCTAATCCACTTTCACATGATGATTAGTTGTAAAACAATTAATTCAACCATAATTCATGGGCTTTCCATATGCAATCCAAATTGCATGTGGGTCCATTTAATCATGTTGTTACCATGTCAACTAGTTATCTTGATGCATCAATTAAATGGTCATGCATCATCCCATGTTTGTGCACTATGCCATGTTATTAATTGTTTATCTTTCTGCATTGTTTGTTTGCTTCTTCTCGGATACACGACGACGTTGAGACCGACGATACTTACGACACCCCTTCTAAGGAGTTAGCTCAGTACCAGTCAACTGGGTTTGCAGGCAAGTTATCACTCACATGAACCACTGTGTTCCTTTCAACATTGGGTACCGATACTTTCCGTTGTCTATTTTGCTAGCCCTATGTGTAGTTGTTTCTGTTACGAACCTATCACATGAATCCCTTAACCCTGATATTGCCTCACCTCCACCCCTATAACCCCTTTGTTTGAGCCCGTGTCTTACTAGCATGCTTAGGTTGTTTTGCTCGAGTCTGTTACCCGTTACTTTCTGTTACTATTTCATTATGTTCTGGGGGCTCGATGTTTAATCAATCAATCATGCTAATGTTACTATTAATAATAAATTTGATGATAAGGCACCGGCAGGAGGCCCAGGGTGGTTTTGAGGCCTGCTAGTGTCGACCCTAATAGGAAAAGGGTCTTGTCTACTGATCCATGATGAGCGCACTAACCGCATGTGGGAAGCGAGTATGGGCGCCCCCCTCAATTTGATTCGATTCGCATCTCGTCCAAATCGCCTCATTTAGTTCGTGTTTTCCATTTGCCGCATGCATGTTTTTGCGAGCCCAGGCCAGGGTGGAACTTTCGTAGTCGGCAAATAGGGGGACACGTTCTTAGAGTGCTATGAGGGTCCATTTTCTTCTGGGCTCGATTAGCCGTGCGCCCAAGGTGCTTTGGGCTTGATGCGAAGAAGAGTTGGGTTGTGTAGAGTGCCTCGCTTGGTGGGTTTGATTCCCGTCTGGCGGGATATTCTTGCGTGTACGGCCAAATTGGTGCACCCCTGCAGGGATAAATCTTCTCGAGAAGCCGTGTTTTCCGCGGTTATGGACTACTTGGTGAAAGTACTGGCTAACAAGTACTCAGGACAACTTAAACCTAATGATTAACAACCTTACACCCAATGATTAACAACTTGACTAGTAATAAGCTTATTGACACAATAATCTGAACCATCATTATTTCAACTGTGTGAGTTATCCTCGGATTGCTTCTTTGGATAAGGGGCGAGATCCAGGATGGGTTTGTTTGAAGTTATCTTTCAGTTGGTTACAATACTCGATCTTATCCCCTTTCTGTTAGTTGGAAGTTGTAGTTCTATGTAGTTGGTTAGAGCAGCCAGTTGCAGCATCTTTATATCCCCTTTCTTCCGTTGAACCCAAAGCATCTGTGCTTGGTGTTGACGGGTTACACTTTGGTGAACTGTGAGTCTTGCTTGCCAGTACGTTTATGTACTGACCCCTTTGGGGCTGTGGTTTCCGCAGACCTACGTTTCCGAGGATCTACATGGTGGCTACTACGTGGAGTATGACGAGACTGCTGACGAGTAGATAGCGGACCCGGGCAGGATCCGAGACTTCGTGGATGGGCTCCGTCTTTTCGTTTCCGGCCTCTTAGGCCTGTTTGGATCTTGTCTATACTCAGACATGTTGAATGCTTCCGCTGTGATGTAATGATGTATTGTTGGGACATGTGTCCTCCGAATGATTGTATTTTCTATCTCTGCTCTAATGAGAGCTATTTGCAACTTATTTCAATCTTTTGTGTCGTAGAGATCTGTTGTGATATCACTTGTTCCAATGCCGTTGACGTACCATGTGTGTATGTTTTGAAGTACGTCAACGGAAGTATCCTGATTTCTATGGGATAGTTTACATCGACGCTGAACAGATAGGGGTTGGTTGTCACACATACGTGTGTTGGCCTACTCGTAAGAGGACGCGGGTGCCGGTAAGCCCCGTAATCCAATATACTATTGTTCAACGGAACGGTGAGTATCCTTTAGAAGTCCGGGTGCGACAAATGGTATCAGAGCCTGTCTGCCTGTAGGATCCCTTTTTACTGGTCGCAGTTGAGAATAGAAACTATTTTGTAGCTATATAGGAAAAATGAAACGTGAGAGTAGGAATTCTGTTCTTTTTCTTCTTTCCCCACCCACCCTCCCTTTTCGGGTAAGGAAGTGCAACGTTGTTTTCCCTTCTCATCTAAACTTTCAAGTTAGGATTTCACGTATTCTGGTTTCTCTAGGATGGTTATATCTACTAGATCATAGGAATGGAGGTGGCTGTGACATGATTTATCATGTTGCCTACTCACGATTGAGAACGGAGGCGTGTAAGCCCCGGAAGCAGATCCTCTATTCCTTAAGCAGTAGATATTGATCCTTTAGAAGCCCGGATGGGTTTTCCGTAGTACCTCAGGAGTTTTGTTCTCGTTTTCCCCGATGTTGATATCCTGTTCTTCTCAACATCCTTTTCGTCCGTTGAAATCTTGTTGTTGTTTTCCATTTCAGTTCTTCTACCGGCGTCTAATCAATAACGCTGTTCCACCCTTCTGACCAGATAATCTATTCAACAAATGAGTCAAATTCTATCCAGCTATACACCCTCGATACAAAACCTCTACCTCTACTCAAAAATGTTCCGGTGGTTTCCAAATTCCCTGACGTCTTTCCAGAAGAGTTGCCAGGAATTCCTATCGTTTTGAACTTCCAGAAAAACTATCCAAGGTGCACGATGTGTTCCACGTGTCACAGCTCAAGAGGATCTTCGCAAGAAGTATCCGGACCTTTTCTTTTCTCAGTAGGAATCTCGGGGCGCGATTCCTTCAAGGGGGGGCGTTTTGTAACATCCCAAGTATGAAAATAGCCATTAGAATGTTTGCTCTCTGTTATTTTATGTTTTGCATCATGGCATCATGTTGATTGCAATTGTTTTGCTTGTTTTCCTTCTGTTTTCCTCTGTTTTCATTTGTTTTCCAACTGTTTTCCTTTGTTTTCCTTTGTTTTCTATTTGAATTTCAAACTAAAATTCAAACCTTTTGTTTCATCCTTGTGATGTTACAATTTCCAAAATCATATTTCAAATAAAAACAACCAATTGTTTCCATTAAAAGTTGTGATTCCAAAGCTATTGATTTGTTTCTAACAAAAATTCATCTAATACCAAAAACATTTGAAATTCCAAACCAATTTCCAAATGCCTTGTTCATACTTGTTATGTTACAGATTTCCAAATAAAAGTTTCAATTAGAACAACTAGCTGTTTCTATTTAAATAGAACCATTAACTTGTTATTTCTATTTAATAACTCATTTGAATCAATTCACATTCAAATTCAAATCACATTGTCCAAAACAGCAACCATGTTGATCTTATAAAAATTGCAACACAATTATTAATCATATGCTTCCAATCAAAATTATTTGACCACCCCATTTAAAATTGGTTTGCAATAATCAGTTAATCTCAAAATCATTTAAATTGGAATCAAATTTCAAACAGCACCCAATTGGAAAATTATGGAAATTACCAAAACAATTCCAATCTTTTTGTTCCATTTAAACACTAATGTGCACCCTAGTTAAAATCTTGTTTTCTATAATGCACTTAATAATAAAATTCATCCCAATTTGATTTAAATTACAAACAACACCATAAGTCAATTAATTTGAATTTCCAAATTTGCATTTGGTTGCCAATCCATTAAAAAGCTAACCCAAATTTTTCTAATATTTTTGCCAACCCCAAAACCCTCTTTTTCTTCCTAAACCTTTTCTGCAAAAAATAATAATAATAAAACAGAAGAAATAATAAAAAGAAAACGTTCACAGAGGGGGAGAGAAACGAAGCCCAGCCCAACCTACTACCTTTGGGCCCATACCCCCTTCCCCTTGTCGTCTTCCTCCCCCCTGTCGTCATCTTCCTGTACGACTCCATCACCACCGATCGATCACCTCCTCCCCCCTCCAGATTGCAGCCGTACAAGCTCCTCCCCACCATATAACCACCTCCCCTCTGCCTGCCCTAGCCAAACCCTAACCACTCCTATCTCTGCGCCGCCATTTTCCCTTGCTTCCCCCATCTCCCAGTTTCTGAACCCTGAAACCTGCATGCGCGAGTTACAGAGGGCGGTGAGCTCGCTGCCGCCCCGACCACCACGGTCACCTCGGGGCTTAGCCGTCGTTGGGAATGGAACCGGGGAGTGGTCCTCGTCGGGTTTGGTGAAGGCGCTTTGGTCCGAGGAGGCTCCGGGCGGCCGCGGCGTCGAGGTTCTCCGCTGGCCAACTCCCTGTCTGCCCACGATCTCCTGCCCCGACCGCCTCCCTGCCGCTCGAGGTGAGCACCTCACCTCCCTCGATCCCTCTCCCCCTCGTCCCTCCTCCCGCAGCACAAGCATCGCACCCCACCCCCGCGCACACGGCGCCCCACGGCCGCGGCAGCGACCGCTGCCGGCGACCAGCCCCGCTTCTGTCCGCTCGTGGGTTCAGTAACTTTCCGATTGCAGTTGCAGAAACTACCGCGAGCCTAAACCTCATACCCCCCGCATCCCCTTCTGTGACAAACCGAACGCACCAGCCCTACTGGCAGCAGCCGCGTGCAGCGAGCCAACAAATCGCGAGTTCAAGTCCCGCACCCCCCACCTTTTCTGCCTTTTATTCCGAATTAAGTTCAGTTCAATCTCTGAACCTTAAGCCCCCTTGTTCTGTCAACAGAGCAGCAGCAGCCCAGTTGGTGTGTTCCCTTGTGCGCACGCCCCAGGGGAGGGGTTCGAGTCCCCCCTCCCACAATAAAACCAAATCTTTTTTTTTCCATTTGTTTTGGTACTGCACAAACCCCAGAATCACATCCATGCCCCTGGTAATTATTTCTAGCCCTGTAAAAATATTTTCCAAGTCACTAGATGAATTAAAAATGGCAGATTGCACCCTAAAATTGTAAATTGCATAACTAATTCATCTTAACTCCAATTTTAACTTTTTAAATATGTTTTCTGTGCCAAATTGAATGTTCTATCCAAATATAAAATTTGTTTACTGTTTTGAATATTTTAAATTGGTGAAACATTTGAATTCTTGTTTAAATCACTTAATTTTGCAAAATTCATAACTTGGTCATAAAAATTCCAAATTCCACAAACTAAATATGTTTTCCAATCAACTTTTCATGTACTTTCCAAATATAAATTTTGTTTGCTGTTTTGAATAATTTAAATTGCTGAAAACAACTGTTTCTTGTTTATTGTATTTAAAATTGCCAACATAATAACTTGCTCATTTTAAATCCAATTTCAACAAATGAAATATGTTTTCCATGCAAAACTAAACCACCTTTCCAAATATAAAATTTGTTTCATGTTTTGAATAATTAAAATTGGTTAAATAATTTAAACCTTGTTTAATTCATTTAATATTGCTAAATTTATAACTTGATCAAAACAAATTCTTTTGGGACATATAAAATATGTTTTCAAACCATCAAAGCATAACCTTTTCAAATATGAACTTCACTCAATGTTTTGCACAGATAAAAACTCAAATAAGTTCATGTTTGAATTAAATTCATTTAATTCTTGCTTAAACTTGTTTAATTCCTAAATAATTTATTTGGAATCCTTTTTCAACAAGTGAAACATGTATTCCAACTAAAATCTTGTGTTATTTCCAAATATAAACTTTGTTATCTATTTTGAACAATTAAAATTGGTGAACACAACAAATGCCTGTGTGGCACCTTTAAGAAACCAAAATTCCAAAACTTAATGAATGAATTTCCAAACTTGGTAAACCTTATTTCCATTTGGTTCTATTGTTGTTATTTTGCTGTTTTCCTCATCCATGCATCATGCTAATCCACTTTCACATGATGATTAGTTGTAAAACAATTAATTCAACCATAATTCATGGGCTTTCCATATGCAATCCAAATTGCATGTGGGTCCATTTAATCATGTTGTTACCATGTCAACTAGTTATCTTGATGCATCAATTAAATGGTCATGCATCATCCCATGTTTGTGCACTATGCCATGTTATTAATTGTTTATCTTTCTGCATTGTTTGTTTGCTTCTTCTCGGATACACGACGACGTTGAGACCGACGATACTTACGACACCCCTTCTAAGGAGTTAGCTCAGTACCAGTCAACTGGGTTTCCAGGCAAGTTATCACTCACATGAACCACTGTGTTCCTTTCAACATTGGGTACCGATACTTTCCGTTGTCTATTTTGCTAGCCCTATGTGTAGTTGTTTCTGTTACGAACCTATCACATGAATCCCTTAACCCTGATATTGCCTCACCTCCACCCCTATAACCCCTTTGTTTGAGCCCGTGTCTTACTAGCATGCTTAGGTTGTTTTGCTCGAGTCTGTTACCCGTTACTTTCTGTTACTATTTCATTATGTTCTGGGGGCTCGATGTTTAATCAATCAATCATGCTAATGTTACTATTAATAATAAATTTGATGATAAGGCACCGGCAGGAGGCCCAGGGTGGTTTTGAGGCCTGCTAGTGTCGACCCTAATAGGAAAAGGGTCTTGTCTACTGATCCATGATGAGCGCACTAACCGCATGTGGGAAGCGATTATGGGCGCCCCCCTCAATTTGATTCGATTCGCATCTCGTCCAAATCGCCTCATTTAGTTCGTGTTTTCCATTTGCCGCATGCATGTTTTTGCGAGCCCAGGCCAGGGTGGAACTTTCGTAGTCGGCAAATAGGGGGGCACGTTCTTAGAGTGCTATGAGGGTCCATTTTCTTCTGGGCTCGATTAGCCGTGCGCCCTAGGTGCTTTGGGCTTGATGTGAAGAAGAGTTGGGTTGTGTAGAGTGCCTCGCTTGGTGGGTTTGATTCCCGTCTGGCGGGATATTCTTGCGTGTACGGCCAAATTGGTGCACCCCTGCAGGGATAAATCTTCTCGAGAAGCCGTGTTTTCCGCGGTTATGGACTACTTGGTGAAAGTACTGGCTAACAAGTACTCAGGACAACTTAAACCTAATGATTAACAACCTTACACCCAATGATTAACAACTTGACTAGTAATAAGCTTATTGACACAATAATCTGAACCATCATTATTTCAACTGTGTGAGTTATCCTCGGATTGCTTCTTTGGATAAGGGGCGAGATCCAGGATGGGTTTGTTTGAAGTTATCTTTCAGTTGGTTACAATACTCGATCTTATCCCCTTTCTGTTAGTTGGAAGTTGTAGTTCTATGTAGTTGGTTAGAGCAGCCAGTTGCAGCATCTTTATATCCCCTTTCTTCCGTTGAACCCAAAGCATCTGTGCTTGGTGTTGACGGGTTACACTTTGGTGAACTGTGAGTCTTGCTTGCCAGTACGTTTATGTACTGACCCCTTTGGGGCTGTGGTTTCCGCAGACCTACGTTTCCGAGGATCTACATGGTGGCTACTACGTGGAGTATGACGAGACTGCTGACGAGTAGATAGCGGACCCGGGCAGGATCCGAGACTTCGTGGATGGGCTCCGTCTTTTCGTTTCCGGCCTCTTAGGCCTGTTTGGATCTTGTCTGTACTCAGACATGTTGAATGCTTCCGCTGTGATGTAATGATGTATTGTTGGGACATGTGTCCTCCGAATGATTGTATTTGCTATCTCTGCTCTAATGAGAGCTATTTGCAACTTATTTCAATCTTTTGTGTCATAGAGATCTGTTGTGATATCACTTGTTCCAATGCCGTTGACGTACCATGTGTGTATGTTTTGAAGTACGTCAACGGAAGTATCCTGATTTCTATGGGATAGTTTACGTCGACGCTGAACAGATAGGGGTTGGTTGTCACACATACGTGTGTTGGCCTACTCGTAAGAGGACGCGGGTGCCGGTAAGCCCCGTAATCCAATCTACTACTGTTCAACGGAACGGCGAGTATCCTTTAGAAGTCCGGGTGCGACAAGTATCACACTCTTTTGTATCAAGAGGTCGTGCTGAGTTTCATGGCCTTATTGATGAAGTGATGCTCTTACACATCCTTACCCACCTTTCTTCCAAGCTTGAATGCTCGAGGATGTTGGGTGTGTATTGATGTGTGTATCAGATATTCTTAGCAATTCTTATTGCTTTAAAAAAATCTAAGAAACATATGTATCCTTCTTAGCGTCATCGGTCACCCGGTCCCTTCTTGAAGTTGACCGTGTTACCAAATCCGTTTATTCCGGTGAACCTCCTCGGTCAAAGAGTTAGGTTCATGCCGAAGCTCTAAAGATCATATCAGTTGTCTTCAAAGGCAAGACTCCTTTCAAATTCCGAGACATATCGGTAGGTTGTGATATTCTGGTTGTCTTTCTAGAAGTATCACCAGGTTGTTACCTGACCGTGACATCTAAACAAGGGGTAATTTAACTACTCCTTTCTCCAAGAAACTGTGCTGGATATCCTGGATTAGTTGGTTGAGCTTAAACAATAACTTGGAGAGTTGAAAGGTAAAAGCTTTGCCTAACTTGATCCTTCGTCAAGGGATGTCTAGCTTCCTTTGTTTGAACCATGATAGCATCTTATTCGTGGACATGCTATCATCCTACCTCTTGGTTTGAGTTGGGCTATCGTCAGATCAAGTCCAGATTCAAGGACTATTATGATGGTGTTTCTACTCACGGTGATCCACCTAAGTACACCTTCATGTCCTTCAGTATGACTAATATTTTGCCTAGATCATAGATCATATGAACCCCTCTTCTTGGAGTGTCTTGATGAAGGTGTTGTTGAGCCCATCTACGACATTCTTGTTTTCTCCAAGTTGCAAGAGGTTCATGCTGAACAAATGACAACAATGTTGGAAACTTTTGAGAACCATCTTTGTGTCATCACGAAGTTGTGTTCTCAATGTTTGAAGTGACTTTCTCGGGTTCATGTGATTACTGTGAAAGTTGTCGGCATGGGTCCGAGTAAAGTTTTCTTGTTCTCTTTGGAACAATTCCAAGTCGTTCATGTATGTGTGGACTATTCTTGAGATGGTAGTTTTTTTTACCTCCATTTCTTGCAGAAGTTATATATCCACACCCAGCCACCAACTGATTGTTTAATAAAGAGAAGAAGTCCAAGAACTTCGTTATCTTTGTATTGTCTTCCCGACAAGGACTCCGATGTCTTTCATTGCAAGTAGACCATGTAGGTGCAACCGTCTTTTGCAAGTTGTTGATACGTGAGTTCTGCAATCACGCTCAACTTATTGAGTGTGACATCGTAGTCCATATCTTGAGAATCTTGTACAGGTATCTCGTTGGTAACCGGTGCAACCTTTGTGATCAGACGTGCTGATTCTGAATCATCCTCCCACTAACCAGAGCTGAATCTCAAGAAGCAATGATGGTTGGTATTCTCCAAGGATATACACTTAGGTATCTTGTAAATCCGGCATGGTTCATGTTGTGGTTGACACAATTACCCGGAAGGCCTAATGTCATATCTCTTTGAATCCGTAAGAACAACCACTCTCCGTGAGAATTCTTGTGTGGCTCATTCTAACAAGTTTCCCTCTTCGTTCTTCCAAACCGGAGTTCTACATTCACTTGTTTACCTATAGAAGGCTTGCATAAGCCTGATATTGGTATCTAGAACATCCAGGAGAACTTGGAAGTTGATTCTTCCAATTTCTCTTTGTCAATCCTCCAAACCTTTATTTCAGTGGAAACAAGTTCATCATGGGAACATCTCATGGTGTTTTCTAACCTCCATTGATCAGTTCCCTTTTACAAGTTGTTGGTACTTGAAGTTCTAATCATCTCACACATTGTGTGAATTTGTCAGTTACTTCAGCCATGGGGTCTTAACCATGTGGTAAACGTATTTCTACGTACAATCCTCCATAGGATAAAGATTCCCTATTTTCTTCCGGTGTTTCAATCCCAGTTGGTTACCCATCCTTATGGTGTGACCAAGAGTTCATCCTTAATTACAGTGATCTAACATCCTTTGGTTACTCATCTTCTGTCATGAAGTAATATCCCGATTCTTGACAAGGATTTCGAAAAACTTTGACGGAATGAAAATTCCTTCATCTTCTATGGCCACTCCGAAGAGTGAACATGATTCCATATACAAACCTTCATCTTGGACGCATGATTCTAGTGGGTTCTCGTGTTTTCCCTCGTGTAAGGATATTACTTTGTGGTATCCAAGACCATCCTTTCCATCTTGTTACTCGGTTTGAAGAAAATAGTGAAAACTCGATGTCATAAGTTGTTCAACCTTTCTTCTCCAAAAGAATTTAAAGTCTTGTGCAAAGCTCATATTCTAAATCCTTTCAAGAACCATCATCCAGAAACTTGAAACCTTCTCCTATTTCCTCCGTTATCTTGATGTGTTTCATGCACGATAACTCAACGGTTCTTTATGAACATTCCTTTCACGAGTTAGTCATTAGATACTCGATCTTCGTGAAGATCAATTCTTAAGAGTTTTCCCTCTACCTAAGGTGTAGCCACTGGATATCTTCGCAAGTGCTACGGATCAACCTCTTCAAGAAGAGAACTGTAAGGTTCGAGAAGACCATTCAAAATCAGTGTTCCTTCTTTCTTTCTCCTTAAGGAATCTTGGGACGAGATTCTTGTAAGGGGGTAGATTTGCAACATCCCCAATTTTGCTACCAAAGGGTTGTGGTGTTGTGCTCATCTCATACATGCATGGAAACAACAATTTAATCATGTTTGAACCAATTGAAATTGTGAATTTAAATGGAATTGAGAAAATACCACAAATACTAGTTAATGTGGGTTTCATAAAATTTAACTGAAAAATATTTCAATTTCACCAAAGCAAAACACACTGAGGTTGGAAATTTTATAAGGTTTCCAAATATCATTTTTGCCAAATTTTCTGTTTGCAAACAAGCCCTCAAAACCTTGTTTTCTTTGAAGTTTTCTATGGAAAAGGGCCTCTGGGTAAATTTTTAAAACATTCCAGGGTTTTCTTGAAAATCTTATTTTCTTTCTTCTTCCACCTTCAGACATAAGGAAAGTAGCTGCGTGGCTGCACTGCTGACGCTGCCTGCCACCTCCTGCTGGCCATCTCGACGACAAGGAGAAGTCCAGGATGCCTCCCTCTCCTCCATCCCCACCCTCCTGCCTCGCAGTCTCCCCCTCCATCGAATGACCTCCATCTCTGTATTTTCTCTGCCGGCCGAAACCCTAGGTCTGCGGCCGCCGCGGTTTGCCACCGATTCCGGCCACCCCGCAGAGAGCCAAGGATCCCACGAGCTCCGGCGCCCTCCCCTCTTCCTCCCTGAGAAACCAAGGCCACGGAGAAGCCACATAACGAACGAATCGGGGCCACCTTCCCGACCTCCGGCCGCCGCGTCCATGGACGATTCCGGATGCCGCCGTCCATGCACTGCCTCCTCGAGCCCTCCTAGAACATCAGGGTGAGCTGCGGATCTTCGTGGTACCTTTAATTTCGCAGTTCGCCGCCGTTTTCATACCCGTCGTCGCGTACCACCGTCACCGCCGCAGAAACTGCACGCCGGCGCTTCTCCGGCAACCATACGCTGGTGGCGGCGCCTCCTCTAGGTTCCCTCGACCTCCTCTTCCTTGTGGTGCACTTGGATTTCCAAAACGCGCGCGAATTCGCCGGGATTCGAGTTCGTCTGAGAGGAACAGAGCAGGGTGACATCGCCATTGCGTCACGCTGATGTCATTGCGGAGTTTCTCTGTTTTTGAAAAATGAATATTACCTGACACGTGGGCCCCACCCCTTTAATTAATTACAAAAAATGGTTAATTTTCGTAAATTCAATAATTAATGTTTTATTAATCAGAAAAATAAAATAAAAATAGGGCTTTGTTTAGAAAAATAAACTCTACATGTTTATGTCATTTTCACACATGTTTGTCAAAGTTAATTTTTGACCATTATTTTAATATTATTTAATTCATTTAAAATAGAGAAAATAAGTTTTTAATCATTAAAATTAGAAAATTAAAATTTATATACCAAATTGCTCAGCATGACAAATTCAATCCAATTATGATGTTTTTAAACCCATTTGAGCAATTAAATATGTAATCACTTTCATAATTGCCCGAAGTGCCCTTCCGGGGTCTATTTCGGGATAATTTTAGTAAACGTGGATATTTGCCATACGAACCCTAGCAACCCATCAAACATGTTTAGGAATTTGTTTCAGTGCATTAACTTACTCATGCATACATATTGTGCATTGCATCGATGCCATGTGTTGATTGATGTTCTTCTTTTCGGTGTTGTCCCCCATCGGTAGAATGCGACTCTGAAGTGAAGGCCAGCAACTCCAATGGCGAATACTTGATATTAACTGACAAGTCAAGCACTTATTCCAGAAGATCTTTATCTAGTTTTCTTACAATCAAGGCAATCATAACCTCTTATCTGCTCATATATGTTTTCCAACGTCCTTTGATTCTCGTACTTTGCATTCGATTCCAAAGTATTTGATGCTAGTAGATATAGTTCACCTATATGCTGTATTGCCTCAATATCCTGAACCACTGCTCCTAGCCGCCATAGATTTGCTTGTGCGCATCGCCAGAGCCTTATATCTGCTTCGCTTAGTCATACATGTTTGTTTACCTCTGCTCCATCCGGTTGATGAATCAGAGCTGCGATAACCTAGCATGATATGATGACGTGGTGAGATGAGCATTGTGTAGTTAATCTGACTAAGGCTTGGATGGGAGGCCAGTTGGCAAGTGGTTGTTTGACCTATACTTGCCAACCCTAGGATTAAGGTCTCTCCGCGTAAGCCAAGGCTGAGCGTGCAACCACACGCGGGGCCTAACAGACCGCGCTCGAGTAACTAACTTGTTTGGTTCTATCCGTGAGTCACGTAGTTAGGGAGTTCCATCTGCGTGTGAGTCAAAAACCTTTTGGAGGTGTTTAGGGCATGACCGGGACAAGTGATGGACGTGCACGAATCTTGATACCAACTCACAGAACATGTGCCGTCAGGAGGTGCCCAACTCCCTGTTGACGGGGTGGCCCTGTTTGGGTTGACTCATGGATAGGGTTCGACAAGGTAAAGGTCGTGGCCAGCCAGCATCTGCCACGCTCCCAAGGAGCGTACATGTGGCGTTAAGAGTCGGATGGTACGTGTGGGTAAAGTGTACCACCTTGCAGGGATAAATCTTTCGGAAAGTCGTGTTCACGATTTAGGACGGCTTGGTGAATGTCGTGTGGCCATAGATAACTTGAACGTGACGTAAAACATGTTGACAATGATTGAAAGGTGCCTCCTCGAAGATGCCGAGAGGTGTGATCCTTGTAGCATGTGAGAGGTTGGGAAATGATGTTGGTGGATAAAAAGATTATGATTACAGTAGTTGAGTAGCTTTCTCATCTGTTTTGAAAACACTCCTGGAGACGTGCTATTCCTCCTCGATTTGCAAATAAATATTGCTTTATGCCAAATAGCCTTCATAAAACCCTTTCTGAAGATAGCAGATATATAATAGGTTAACTAAGTCTTGTTGAGTACCTCTCGTACTCAGGTTTGCTTAATTTTGGTTCAGGCGAACTTTCCACTCAAGTGGTGGTGTTTACAATGTGGATATCGATGAGTAGTTTGGGGTTCCCAGGTAGCAGCCTGGAATCTATGAGCTGGGACGTCGCCTTATGTTGTGGCCTCTTAGGCCTTTTTGGTTCTTGTTGACTAGCAACATAATTTGCATTCCGTTGTTTGATGTAATGTTGGGTCGTCATGTGACCTCTGGTTGTAATCTATACACTAGTAACACCTGTTTAATACAGCTTCCATGTATAGAGTGCTGCTTTGATCTGTTCTTGGTTTCGAGATCATTGTTATACAGTTTTGGCTATGCCTGCATAGTTGTCGCAGTCGAGGGGTTATGGAGCCAATGATCCATTTCCGAGCACGCCTGCCGATGTGATTCGTCCTGGGGCTTGGTAACCCCGGTAACCTTGATTGTTGTTGCACTTTCTGGACACATAGCATCTCTGTATAGCTTTGGTCCCGTTCCTTCAGTTTCATACGATTCGTGGACGCTTTGATATGCATAGTTTCTTATGACTAGCATGGACACAAGGAGTAGTAGTACTGTGGTGATCCATCCTGCGTGCAGATGAATCCGGTCTGCCTGCCGTTGTTTGTTGAGACCGGGGTTGGTAACCCTAAAGCCCTTGTGGGTCCATTACTAGGAGCACATAACAATATGTATACCTTTGGGTCCGGGGTCGTGACACAATATCTCTTCACTCTTTGTGGTATGGCTTCACCGGCGTCAGATTCTCTATCGTGGGTTCGGGGACTACTCAGAGCCCAAAACTCCTAGATCTGATGGAACGGGGGGAATCTTGCCAAGAGGTGGGCCCTACCATTGTATTGGGTGTTCCTTGGGACTAACCTAACACAGCCAAGCAATTAGTTCAACTTTGCTATCCCTTTCAGGCTCACATGAATGGCAGTTCCGTCCTTTTTCTCCAGCTATCGGGCCTAGGGTTTCTCCGGAGAGGAGCTCCGAAGCGTCTGGATCCCACCCAAGCCTAGGGTATGCCATACCATGTGTTTTCATGGGTCTCGTATGCCCAAGCTTACCTCATTCTTTGTGGTATGGCTTCACCGGCGTCAGATTCTCTCTCGCAAGTTCCACGACTACTGAGAGCCCAAAACTCTCGGATATGACGGAACGGGGGGAATATTGCCAAGAGGTGGGACCTAACATTGCCTTGGGTGTTCCTTGGGCCTGCCCTAACACAACGAAGCAATTAATTCCAATTTTCTACCCCTTTTCGGCTCACGTAGAGGGTCCAGAACGACAGTTCCGTCCTTTTTCTCCAGCGGGCCTAGGGTTTCTCTGGAGAGGAGCTCCGGAGCATCTGAATCCAACCTAATCCTAGGTTATGCCATACCATGTGTGTTAGAGTGTGGCATGGGTCTTCGATGCCGAATATTCCATCACTTGCTGTGTTATGGCTTCACCAGCGTCGGATTCTCTCTCACGGGTTCTAGGTCTACTCAGAGCCCTAAACTCCCGGATCTGACGGAACGGGGGGGGGGGGATATTTCTAAGAGGTGGTTCCTACCATTGTATTGGGTGTTCCTTGGTCCTAACCTAACACAACCAAGCAATTATTTCCACTTTTCTATCCCTTCCGGTTCATGTAGAGGGGCCAGAACGGCAATTCCATCTTTTTCTCCAGCGGGCCTAGGGTTTCTCCGGAGAGGAGGTACGAAGCGTCTGAATCCCACCCAAGCATAGGGTATGACATACCATGTGTGTTATAGTGTGTAATGGGCCTTTTATGCCCAATATTCCCTCACTCTTTGTGTTAGGGGGTCACTAGCGTCGGATTCTCTCTCGTGGGTTCGAGAACTACACAGAGCCCGAAACTCCCGAATCTGACGGAACAGGGGGAATCTTGCCAAGAGGTGGGCCCTACCATTTTCTTGGGTGTTCCTTGGGCCTAAACTAACACAATCAAGTTCCACTTTGCTACCCCCTTTATGGCTCACGTAGAGGGGCTAAAACGACAGTTCCGTCCTTTTCTCTAGTGGGCCTTGCTAGGGTTTCTCCGGAGAGGGGCTCCAGAGCGTCTGAATCCCACCCAAGCCTGGGGTATGCCATAAAATGTGTGTTAGAGTGTGTGGCATAGGTGTTGGATTACCAACATTACCTCACTCTATGTTATGGTTTCACCGGCGTCGGATTCTCTCTCGTGCGTTCGAGGACTACTCAGAGCTCAAAACTCCCGAATCTGACGGAAATGGGGGAATCTTGCCAAGAGGTGGGCCCTATCATTGCCTTGGGTGTTCTCTAGGTCTAACCTAACACAATAAAGAAATTATTTACATTTTTCTACACCCCTTCAGTTCACGTAGAGGGGCCAGATCGGCAGTTCTGTCCTTTTCTCCAATGGGCCTAGGGTTTCTCCGGAGAGGGGCTAGCTCCGGAGCGTCTTAATCCCACCCAAGCCTAGAGTATCACATAAAATGTTTGTTAGAGTGTGGAATGGGTCTTGGATGCCCAAGATTCCCTCACTCTTTGTGTTAACGCTTCATTGACGTTGGATTCTCTCTAGTGGTTCCAGGACTACTCAGAGCCCGAAACTCCCGGATCTGAAGGAACGGGGGGAATCTTGCCAAGAGGTGGACCCTACCATTGTCTTGGGTGTTCCTTGGGACTAACCTAACGCAACAAACCAATTAGTTCCACTCTTCTACCCCTTTCCTGCTCTCGTAGAGGGTCCAGAACGGCAGCTCCGTCCTTTTTCTCCAGCAGGCCTAGGGTTTCTTCGGAGAGGAGCTTCAGAGCGTTTGAATACCACCCAATCATAGGGTATGCCATAACATGTGTGTTAGAGTGTGGAATTGGTATTAGAGTCCCAAGATATCCTCACTCTCTGTGTTATGGCTTCACCAGCGTTGGATTCTCTCTCGTAAGTTCCAGGACTACTCAGAGCGCAAAACTCCAGGATTTGGCGGAACAGTGGGAATCTTTCCAAGAGTTGGGCCCCACCATTGTCTTGGGTGTTCCTTGGGCCTAACCTAACACAACCAAGAAATTAGTTCCACTTTGCTACCCCTTCCTGGCTCACGTAGAGGGTCCAGAATGACAGTTCCGTCCTTTTTCTCTAGCGGGCTTAAGGTTTCTCCAGAGAGGAGCTTCAGAGCCTCTGAATCCCACCCAAGCCTAGGGTATGCCATAACATGTGTCTTAGACTTTGGAATGGGTCTTCTATGCCCAAGATTCCCTCACTCTTTGTGTTATGGCTTCATCGGTGTTGGATTATTTCTCGCGGGTTCCAGGGCTACTCAGAGCTCGAAATCCCAGATCTGACGGAACGGGAGGAATATAGCCAAGAGTTGGGCCCAACCATTATATTTGGTGTTCCTTTTGCCTAACCTAACACAACCAAGAAATTAGTTCCACTTTTCTACCCCCTTCCGGCTCATGTAGAGGGGCCAGATCGGCAATTTCGTCCTTTTCTTCAACGGGCCTAGGGTTTCTTAGGAGAGGAGCTCCAGAGCGTCTTAATCCCACCCAAGCCTAGGGTATAACATAACATGATTGTTATAGTATGGAATTGGTCTTAGCTTCCCAAGATTCCCTCACTCTTTGTGTTAGGGCTTCACCGGCGTCAGATTCTCTCTAGTTGTTGCAAGAATACTAAGGGACCGAAACTCTCGAATCTGACGGAACGAGGGGGATCTTGCCAAGATGTGGGCCCTGCCATTTTCTTGGGTGTTCCTTGGGCCTAACCTAACACAAACAAGCAATTAGTTCCACTTTGCTACCCCTTTTCTGCTCACGTAGAGGGTCTAGAACGACAGTTCCGTCCTTTTTTCCAGCGGGCCTAGGGTTTCTCCGGAGAGGAGCTCCGGAGCGTATGAATCCCACCCAAGCCTAGGATATTCCATAACATGTGTGATAGAGTGTGGAATGGGTCTTGGATGCCCAATATTCCCTCACTCTCTGTGTTATGGCTTCACCGGCGTCGGATTCTCTCTCGTGGGTTCCAGGACTACTCATAGCCCGAAACTCCCTGATCTGAGGAACTGGGGGAATCTTGCCAAGAGGTGGGCCTACCATTGTATTGGTTGTTCCTTGGGCCTAACCTAAAACAACTAATCAATTAGTTCCACTTTTCTACCCCTTCCGGCTCACGTACTAGGGCCAGAACAATAGTTCCGTCTTTTTCTCGAGCGGGCCTAGGGTTTCTCCGGAGAGGGGCTCCGGAGCATCTCAATCCCACCCAAGCCATACCATGTGTGTTAGAGTGTGGGGCATGGGTATTTTATGCCCAATACCCCCTCACTCTCTGTGGTATTGCTTCACCGGAGTCAGATTCTCTCTCTCGGGTTCCAGGACTACTCAGAGCCCGAAACCCCCGGATCTGACGAATTGTGGGGAATCTTGCCAAGAGGTGGGCCCTACAATTGTTTTGGGTTTTTCTTGGGCCTAACCTAACACAACCAAGCTATCAGTTCGACTTTTCTACCCCCTTCCGGCTCACGTAGAGGGGCCAGAACGGCAGTTTCGTCCTTTCCTCCAACGGGCCTAGGGTTTCTCCGAAGAGGAGCTCCAGAGCGTCCTAATCCCACCCAAACCTAGGGTATAACTTAACATGTTTGTTAGATTGTGGCATGGGTCTTGAATGCCCAAGATTCCCACAGTCTTTGTGTTAGGGCCTCACCGTCGTCGGATTATCTCTCGCGGGTTTCAGGACTACTTAGAGCTTGAAACTCCCCCTTCGGACGAACCCGCGGTTATACTATGAGAACTTGTGGTAGATATTAGTTTTCCATCTACCTATAGCCTACCCTAACACAACCAAAAAGAATATTCCATTGGGAAACCCCCTTCCGACGCCGGTGGAAGGGTAGACGAAAAAATTGACTTTTCGGTCAACATGCCAGAGTTTTGCTGAAGCGGGGGCTTCGAAGCATCGGAATCCCTACAAAACATAGATGGGGTCCAATCATGTCTATACAAGTGTGTTTGGAGGTAGAGAGAGATCCAAGATCCTAATAAGAGGTGTGACCGGTTTCACCGACATCACTTGTATAGAGGAAGGTTCTTCCACTACATCTTGAAACTCCCCCTTCAGACGAACCTGAGCAAATATCTTATCATAAGTAGTGGGAGATATTAGTTCTCCATGTACCTATGGCCTAACCTAACAAAACCAAACAAAATATCCCATTGGGACACCCCCTTCCAACGCCGGTGGAAGGGGTAGACGGAAAAGTTGACTTTGAGCATGAGAAGCCTACCACAACCAAACTAAATATACAATTGGGACAACCCATTCGGAGCTGACATTTAGGGAGTTTCAATCAAACTTGAGTCAAAATAAAGATAATACATTCACAGTGAAGGGAACTTAATTAAGATAATAATTATTATAGTCAATAAAAGCCTAAAATAGGTGGTGGCACTCCTTGGACCCGCAGTTCGGGCAGGTTCCCGGCTGTGCAAGTGCCCATCTGAAAATGGGGCAGTTACATGGGAGGAAGAAGGCGTTTGCTGGCGGGGCGGTAAGTTCCGATGGTGCCAAGGGGTGCCACTCTGTCCCGGGCGACTCCTCTTCATCCACCTCCTCGTCGGAACAATCCGTGTCGCTGGAGTGCACGCTGTTGTCGATGCGGTGGGAGTGGAGCCGCCCTACGTACTCCAGCTCCACTTGCTGGTCCCAGTACCATGAAGACATGGCGTCCTGGGGTGATGATGCCTCGTCTGCCACGGCATGTTCTCGTAACACTGGTTGATGTAGTCGACATGTGCCTAGCCGGAGAGACGCGGCGCCACCAGGACGAAGATGGCGTTGGTCTTCCAACCTTCCGCGAGGCGTAAAGCAGCCAGAACAGGAGTGTTCGTGCGGATAAGTGCGCGCGCGTCCTCCTCCATCAGCAGATTCTCGTCAGATGGAGACGCGTGGGCACCCGCAGGGTTACTGGGAGCTCGTTGTGGGTCGCGTCGCGTCGATGTTGGTGCATAGTGGAGGCCGAGAGAAGCTAATGGATAAGTGGACTTTAGGAGTGGAGGAGAAGAGAAGCTAATGGAGGAGTGGACTTTAGGAGTGGAGGAGGAGAGATGCTCGGCCCCTTAAAATTTAACTCCGGTCAAAATAGCTCTCCACGGTACGTGCATTAACGACTCAGTGGGAAAGACGGGACATCGCCATAGTTCTGCCTACATGCGTGCTGAGACAGCTTTGGGGCTAGCTAGTTGTTGTACGCCATGCCTGCAAACTTTGGGCAAGCTAGCTGCATGCCGCGCGAGACGTGCACTCTTTGCCTATGTGCGCTGCGTGCTGTGCCTGCGTGACCCGTCGCGTCTTGATTTTAATGCGTGCATGCGCGCGTGCCCGGCCATGTGCATGCACGCCCATGCTTCGCTTTGGCCTGCATGCGTTGCCAGCTATAGTTTCGGACTGCTGGATCGAAGTCGGCGCCGGTCGTATGCGTACTGGCCCATGCTGCATGCGTGTTGCTCCGCGCCTGCATGATCCGTCCGTTTGTGTGTTCTCGTTGTCGTCGCTACGCCTGGACAGCAAATTCAATGGTAAAGGCCAGCCTCGACACCAATTAATGGTGCTTGGTGATCCGCCGGCCGGCCTCTTCCCGCCGCTATATTACCCGATCGGTGCATTTGGCGGGCCTCTGCAAAACACAAACCTTTCATCAACACGTATCGAATAGATAGCTTGTGCAAAACACAAGAGGTCAGCTTTGTACTCTCTGCGCACGCCATGGCCTGGACGATCATCGAGCTGATCGGGGAGGAACCGCTCCAGGTCGCACACCAAGTGGAGTACGTCGGCCCCGACGGCTATGACCTCTCCGACGTGGTGCAGTTATTCACCGTTGGTGGAAATACCTCTGCTTGGAGTGCCGCGCACATCGTGCTTGACGCAAAGTACGCCGATCAGCGGATGTTCATCATCGACCATGGCAGATGGCGGCAGGGTCTACGCCAGGCTTTGGAAGCATGGCTCGGGAGCAAATATGCACGGCAGCCTCTCCTAGCTGAACGACACCCTGGTGTGCTGCGTCCAGGTCAACCCTTTGCTCCCCTGGAACGAGTCCGTCCCACTGGTTCGTCCGGTTGTTCGTGTCCTTCATTGCGGCAACTAGTGTGTTTATAGAGCATATGTGTAACCTGCTACATCGTCGAATTGTCGTGTTTTACTTGTCGACACATTTGTGTCCTGTGATTGTGTTTTGCTACTCTATAATTAAGTTAATCTGCGTTGTGTTGTAAGTACTCAGTTATGTGTAATTCTTTAGTTATTGTTGGTTTCATGGAGAACCGTTCTGCATATTCTAACGCGTTTTATGCTCGACGACCTCAACTCCAAAATTATTTCATAATACTTGTTTATTTCCTCACAAGGTCCCTTTAGTAAATTATTGCACAAATGATCAATTTGTTTAAGTCACCCATCAGCATCTGACAGCTAGCATAGTTTCCCGCACTTCCGCCAAAATTTCGCGTCCCTCGGAAAATTTCGAGCCAGGACAGCCCACCCAAATTTTTTCGCGCAAGAATATTACTTCTCAGCCCTCCCACACACAACGATCAAAATTTATCGTGGAGGGAATTTCTGTAACCATTCCGAAACCCTCCCTTATCCCCTCGGTCCTCACCCAAAGAATCGACTACCCCCCCCCTTGTCCCCTCCAGTCCCCGTCCTCCCAGACCAGATCTCATCCCTCTTACACATCGCCGTATAGCTCGCTTGCCAGATCTCCCACGTCGTAGTCGAGATCCCCCACGCCGCCCAAGTCGCCGTCTAGGACCACCACCTCGCCGACGTGCTCACCGGTCTGCCACATCGTCACCAACCTCGTTGTCGTGTGCTCCCTGGTGTGCCACCTCACTGTCGTGCTCACCGGTCTGCCACATCGTCACCAACCTCGCCTTCGTGTGCTCGCTGGTGTGCCACCTCGCCATTAACCTCGCCGTAGTTCCAGATCTTCCACCTCGTCTCCAACCTCGCCGCAACATCACCGTCAATGTCTGCAACCAGGCCGAGACGGGTAAAAGGTTGAAGGCGAGAAACGCAGTCAGATTGATGGTTCTTCATATGTTCGATGTAATTAATCTTTTTAAAATAGTTTTCTATTTAATTGTATATTTGATCCTTCTTATGTTTGATGCAATTAATCTCTCTCTAAATTGTTCGATCGATGCTTCTGAATTATCCTGCTAATGTTTGATGTAATAAAACTCTCTAAACTGTTTCTCTGTTTAGTTTTATGATTGATGGTTCCTTATATCCGTCTTTGTTCTTGGCTTTGCATTTATAACTTTGAATAGTGGTAAACATAGGCTTGTCCATGTGTTAATTCTGACAAATCTGTAGCGGAAATGGGTATGTTGCCCTCCTGATGCTCCTTTTTTAATTATTTGGTTTCGTAGTGGAGTTGTAACAAAAGACTACATGGTTTCTTTTAATGGAAATCGGAAGGGGGACCTTCTTGCTAATCTTGAATAAAAATAAAAATAGAAGTATCCAACTTTGTTTTCCTAGGGTAAAAGTTTGCTTATTTCCAGCCTGTATACTATTAGGTTTATGGTCACTTTGCTTATGATCCTATCGGTCTTACCAGAATTTATATTACTTACAGTGGACTGTTCTTACAGGATGGGTACCTTAATTTTTGATGCTGTATTAGGTTCTTACCAAGTGTTTATATTTGGATCTTACCTTGAGTTAATTATTCATGTTAGGATTACCACTACACCCCATGGAAGAAGAACGTGCCAGAACTATCATGGCAAACAATGGAAAGATGTATCAACGGGGTGTAAAGTCTTTAGCAAGTATTCTTTCATGTCCTACTGTATTCACACCCAAAAAGATCAAGAAGGATGACTCTAGATCTGAGTACACTCCTGAGGATGATGTTGAAGAGGAATCAGATTCCAGTGAAGGAGACTGGTCATGTCAATCACTCTTCTGTGAGGACAATGAGCTGAAGGTTATTCCCTAATTCGGCAGCTCAACATTCTTCCACGATATCACAACAACTAGGGGTAATGCTTAAAACTCATTAAGTAATAAAAACTCCCTTTAGTGAAAAAAAACAACTATGGCGCAGATTACTTATCTTGTTACGAACAGTTTGATTACTGTTGTGTCATATATTTTGTGCTACTTCATCTATTCCATACCATAAGCCGTTTTGGCAAGCTAATTAAGGTCGTGGTTGTCATTTCAACATGGTTTCCATCTATGCTCCTGACATGATTGACATCTGCTAGGTCATTATAGACACGATTGTTTGAATATCATCTGCTATTTTTCATATATTTTCTGTACATTGCTGGCCATCTGTTAGTTTCATCTATTTTCTGTACATTGCTGGTCACCTGCTAGTTTCATCTGTTTTCTGTACATACTTACATCTATTTTCTTTGCATGCTAGATAGGCAAGCAAGAAAATGATGATGTCAAAATAAGCTTCAAAGGATGAGGATGATACTTTAGGTGTCATGCTGGATCGTGGAAATCATACTTTGTCGAAGAAATCCCGTGTGGAAACAAGTATTTCAAAGTCTGAACTTGAAGTGCAAACTGATGTTGAGAGAGGGGGGGCATGCCAATATGCGCAGCACAATTACTGATTTGAGGCTGGCGAATGCAGAATCCGAGCGAACGAGGCTCCGGTTTGTATTTGAAATGGAAGAAATGCGGAAGGAACAAGACGAGCTAAATACATGCCAACAAGAAGGAGTTGCCCTGCTCCAGCAGTTGGTTCAACGCATATGTGGTAATTGAAAATGTGGTCGTATTGCTGAAAACTGAATTTCTGTGTGTTGGTTTGCTTTTCTATAAAAATAAACCAGTAGTGCTTGAATTTCTGTATTTGATGTCTGCTATGTGGTTTGCTTTTCTGCGTATGTAACATACAAAGGTCAATTCAGACGATAATTTAAGCACCTATCTGGCACGAAATAAAAACGTCGTAGTACCATAACGTAAAAAAAAATGCTGAAATCAGGGCACGTGGTGCCGTATGCCATGCCCATGTGTCGTTTTACGATTGGGCGGTTCCACAATGAAACAAAATTTCGCGGAAAGGGCGCCACGTGGCACCATGCATTTAGTCCATGTGGCGTCGCTTTACCGCTCGCTTCGCGTCGGAAAAAATACGTCACCGTGTAGCCCACGACGAACGCAGATCGTCCGGGAAAAAGACCACGCGGCGACCTACGATTGCTCCACGTGGCGTCATCTTGTTGCGTTATCCATACCACGACGCTAACAGTTCGTCGCAGATGGCGTCCACATGGTTTCACCTGATTGGTCGAGGCCGTGACAACAAAAAAGGTCATGAACGGGATCGACGGTTATGATGTCATGAACGGGATCGGTGATGTCATAAACGGGGCCTTAACAGTATCTACTCTTGACGGAAGAAAACGTTGCAATCGTAATGACATAAGCTACGTGTAATGTGACGTCGAGTGATTACGCTAACGGCCGTCAATTAATCCTTTGCCACATGTCAGCCGACAACGACGAAATAAAAACTTTGCCGCTTATTGGGTCGGGACCGGACAGCCCAGCTGCTCGCGACGATTGTCTGAATGTTGCGGATAGCCTCGATGTTCTCCAGGTCAAATTAACGTCGCAGAATCATCTGTGACGGTCGATCATAGACGTCCTCACTCCGTCGCGGATTGCCCTTAGCGACGGTTTGGAGCTCATTTGCAACGTTATGGAAACGTCCCAGACCGCGCGGAATTTGGTAGTGCCCGTTGGGAGACCAGAAGAGGAAGGTATAATGTAGCCCAATAGAAAATTTTCCTCTATTAAGAAACCAAGGTGATCAATCCACTAGGACTTAAAAGTTAATTTATAGGTTGCATATTGTCTGGTGCTTCAACAAGTGTGTACCAGCACATTGATGAACCACAAGTGTAGGGGATCTATCGTAGCCTTTTCGATAAGTAAGAGTGTCAAACCCAACAAGGAGCATAAGGCATTGATGAATAGTTTTGAGCAGGGTTTCACTGTAAAAACTAGAGAAAATTTTAGAGATTTTTGTAATAGTAAATAAAGCAAGAAGAAGTAAATAAAGATAAAAGTATATAGTTGCTGCAACTGGACCAATCCTTTTTTGCACAAAGGAAAAAAATAGTGGTTTTCTTATAATGACTAGATCGTTCCACTAGTACAGAAAAGCTCTTTAGGGTGAGGATTCATCAAGTTATTTTCATCACATGTCGATGATTAGTCTTTATCGTTTTGGCAAGTGTTATGTGGGTAGACCTATGCTAGTGCACCGTCCCATCCAAGAAAAATGCACACTTATGGTTACGCTATTTTCAAGCTTCCGCAACTACAAGATAGTAATTAATAAATAATCCTAACCGTAGCAATAAACTCATGGTATCTACTACTCCCTTCTGTAAAGTCTTGCAAACTGGAGTTCATGTTCAACCCTCCATGAGAAATCCAATACATAATGGATTCCTCTAGACCCATAAAGGTGAAGTGCTATGTAATCTACGTTCACATAACACTATTAGATAAATAGCAACATAACTTAAATATCAAACCGGGAAATATTACTCAGCGAATCATGATTACTTATAACGAGACTTCTCTTGTCTGCTCAGGATATAAATGAACTACTCACAACACATCATATGGATCATAACCAGAGGTGATATAATGATGAATAAAAATCTGGGCATAAATAGTAATGACCGATAAATCTCACAAGCATCAACTAGAAAGGGGTAATGAACACCGGTAGAGAGATCTCACGAAAAAACCATAAGATATGACCCTAATTTTTACAGAGAGATGACATGGGATGATGATGGGGATGGTGCGGATCGTGGTAATGATGTTGATGATGATCGCAGTGATGCCTTAAGTGATGACGATGCCGGCGGTGATGATTTCCCCCTCAGGGACGGAATTTCCCCGATGGAATCTCCCCACTAGGAAGGTCTTTCTTATCAGTCTTGTTTCCGTCACAAAGAGGTGGCACAAAAATTCTACAAAGTGGCTCCCCGATATTTTTAGATCAAGGGGGTAAGTACGCCAAAGGGAAACCGGAGACGGTGCCTAGGACCAGCAGATGACCTATGGGCGCAGCCTAGGGGTTGGTCGCGCCTGGGGGTCACCAGGTAAGCCCCTAGCTCCCCTCCGGGTCTCCTTTGGGCTCCCCCAATGATTTATGGAGAAACTTCCTTTGCTAATTTTTCTGACATCCATAAGATACCCACCTCTTACAGGGGCTTTTTCCCTCTAAAATCTAACACTGGTAATTAATTTTTGAAAACTAACACACAAAAAACCACAAAATAACATAAGTGTTGCATTATGAAATATATCAATGAATAAGGGAGAATTAACACATAAAATAGTGATGCAAAATGGACATATCAACTCCCCCAAGCTTTGACTCCACTTGTCCCCAAGCAAAAACTAAACTCAGAAAACATGACCACAAGTTTTATGGAGTGAAGTGTCGATAATGAAGAATACGAACATGAAGCATCAGTAACTACTCAGCAAACACTAATAATTCTATACGGCAACCTTTCTAATAATGCTTCTCAAAGATAAGAATTTATTCAATCATATAAAGGTCTAGTAAGGTGCAAATTCATTGAGCAATGGAAAACTGTATTCTTGGTCAAAGAACAACTTACAAATCAATTTTAGCTTTCCGAAAGAGTTAATGTCAGAGTAAGTAAGAAAATAACACATGCTTCAAATTATCAGGAAGTATTTTCATGAATGGAAAACTTCTAGGAAGTTATGTTCTTATAAAGGAAATGAAAATAACTCGCACAAAGGAAGATGCTAGTTAGCAAAGTTTAACTTTCAACTTGTTTACCTTGATGGTAATGTCAACTGCAATAAGATATGGTTAATAACATCGTGGACTATATAAGAATGCATCTTAGTTAAACATCATAAGTTTGCTTGTGGAGAATAGAAAGGATGGGTAAAACTGACTCAATCCTAATTGTAAAGATAGGCCGTTCGTAGAGGGAAGCAGAGATTTTTCATGTGCTAGAGCTTTTCAGTTCGAAAACATATAAGAGACATGAAAATAAATTTGTGTGGTGTATGTTTTCGTCAATTACTGGTACTAGATAATCCATCACTTCCCAAGTTGATCAAATCTTTTAGAGCGGCACAAGCTATGTTCTGGTACACGATCTCGGAAACTAGATCTTGGAAT